>PVIA01008439.1:0-71751 GCA_004024845.1 Tonatia bakeri | reverse complement strand
TTGAACCAGTCACTCTTTGGTTCGCAGGCTTGTGCTCAATCCACTGAGCCATACCAGCCAGGGCAATATTTACTATACTTTAAGAGTATGGTTATCATTGTTCTTTTTGGTCGAACTTATAGATTATTTTTAGTTTTATGCTAATTAAAATCATTTTTTGCTACATTATTAACATCTCTATGCACTTATTCAATTATTTTCTTAAAGTTAATTTCTACAAGTAGAATTGTTGTGCTTGACTTTTAAAGGTGTTTAATACATAGGTTACTTTCTAGAAAGATCATACCAGTTTATCTTACTGCAGGTAGTACCAAAGTGAACCTATTTCCCTCCATCCTTATGACCACCATAGGGCAGGTTATTTGTTCTGCACATTTTTTTTTATCATGTTCCTTCTTGTATGTATCAAAACTCATACCAAACAATGAGTTCTGGATTGCGAAAGAGGATTTATTTTCTGCACCTGTATGTAGTCTTTGCCCACAAATTAAGCAAAAACAAACACAAGTGCTATGTTCTGCACATTGTTTGAACACCTGCGGTGTGCGGGCGCTGCACATCATTGCCCACTGTGGCTCCTGCCTTCACGAAGCCGGGAGTCTCTTTAGTTAAAATTTTAATAACATTACCAGTGTCATAGGTAAATAATGATACTGTGTTTTTCCCTGCATTTCTTTTGTTGATTTTTTTTTCATATTTGCTGGCTCTTTGATTTCTTTTACACAGTGTTGTTCATATTCTTTGATTATTATCCTGTTGATTTCTAAGTCATCTTTGTATGTTAATGCTTTGTATACAGCAGGGGTGTCAAACTCATTTTCGCCGGGGGCCACATCAGCCTTGCAGTTGCCTTCAGCAGGCCGAATGTAATTTAAGACTATATAAATGTAACTGCTCCTTAACAGTTAAACAAGAGCTCAGCGCTGCCACCAGGTAGAAACAAGGTGCCGGGCCAGATAACACAAGGTGGAGGCCGGATTCGATCCACAGGCCTTGTGTTTGCCACCTGTGTTCTGTAGACTCAGGACATGACCTTTGTGTCTCTCATGTTACATTTGTCACAGATGATTTCTCCTTCCAGTATATCCTTTGTTTATTTACCTATATTTCTAATAAGTAATTTTTACTAAGCAAATCTACCTTTTCCTGTATTTAGTTGTCATGCTTAAAATGTATTTCCCTTAGCTCTTTTTTCATATAGTTTTTTAATACTTAAATATAGCTAGAATTCATTTGAGAATAAGCTGAGGTAGGTATCTAACTTTATTATTTTTTTCCAAAAATTACCAGTTGCTATTGACATCTTGTATTTAATAATCTATCCCTTCTGATGAAATACACTTTTATTATTTTGTATATAGATCTGAGTCTGTCTGTTTTGTCCCATTTATCTAGTAATCTGTCCCTGTGCTCCTGTTGTAGTTGGTCATAGCAGTGCCGGTATTTCAAGATTTAAGTGAGATAAGGAAAGGACCGTGCTTAGCACAGTGCCTAAGGCATAGCAGGGGGCCCAACAGATGTTTGCCTTGGTAATGCCAACATACCTAACGCATCCAACACACAGCAGGCCTAGCACATGAGTGCTCAGTGTCAGTGCGGGCCTCCCATCAGAAGCCTCTGAGCAGGGAGGAGACCTTTACCCGGCACAGAAGGCACAACAGAAGAAAAAGGACTGAGAAGGATGGTCATACACACTACCATTGTGTGCCGTGTGGTGTATAAATCTGTTTAGGTTAGATGGGTCCCATGGAACCAGTTTGGCTCAAGGCATTTATACTGAGCTTGTGATGAAAGGGACTATTTAGGGTGAACTTACATATCCCTCTTCCTCTAGGCAAATACCGAGCAGCCCAAGCTGAGCAGAGATGAACAGCGGGTGCGAGGTGCCCTCTTGCAGGACATCTGCAAAGGGACCAAGCTGAACAAGGTGACCAACGTTAATGATCGGAGCGCTCCCATCCTCGAGAGTGAGTCTGAGCGCCGTTTCCCAGTAGACTGCCAGGACCCTAGGGTTGCTTTGGAGACGCGGCTGGGCTGTGTTTTTACTGTCGGGTCTCGAGTAGGAGAGTTTTGTCCTGGGGTGTTCTTTGGCTGTCTTCCCGTCATCTGAATGCCTTAGAGACTTCTGTTTGACCTTTGGGAAGCATTCTTAGGGCTGAGACTTCATCTCCTGCCGTCACTGGTGCTTGTGAAGCTTGTTAGGGCACATCCTTGGCTGTCCTCTTCAGAGACCACCACAGTCCTCAAAACCGCTCAGCTGAAGCCAGTGATGATTTCAGAATTGCTACTAGTGCCCCTTCTCAAAGGCTTCTGTAAAGTCTGTTCATACCTGGGTCCCTGAGCCCTTAGCCCCCTTCCTATCCCAGACTGAGAGAGCACGAGAGCCGAGTCCAGAGGATTCTGTTGAACGCGTCTTTATCCAGGTTGTCCCTGGGCCCGAACAAGGGAAGATTGGCTCCTTGTTCCTTTTGCT
This sequence comes from Tonatia bakeri, assembly GCA_004024845.1. Lineage (NCBI taxonomy): Eukaryota > Metazoa > Chordata > Mammalia > Chiroptera > Phyllostomidae > Tonatia > Tonatia bakeri. The sequence goes on along the minus strand of PVIA01008439.1, from coordinate 69,278 downwards.
CTTTTTCTTTCATCATAACAGAGTTTCATCTCTGCATGAGGCTGTGGAGTAGAAAGGCTTCCCTCTTTTTTTTTTTAATGGAAAGGCAAAAGTGAGATTGGTTTGTTTGCAAATTAGGACCCAAGTAGAGGAGGAGTTTCTCCTCAGGATTAACTTGGTCACAGCTTGGAGCATACGAAGTGAAGGCTCTGATGTGTGCTTTCCAGAACCCAAAGGAGGCGGTGGTGGATGTGGCTCTGGAGCAGGTGCCCTGCAGCCCAAGGGAGGTCTCTTTCAGGGAGGAGTGCCCAAGCTCCGACCGGTGGGAGCCAAGGACATTTCAGGTACCTGAAAAAGACTTACATTTTTTAAAAAAGATTTTATTTATTTTTAGAGAGAGGGGAAGGGAGGGAGAAAGAGAGGGACAGAAATGTCGGTGTGTGAGAGATACATCAATCAGTTGCCTCCCACATGCCCCCAACCAGGGACCTGGCCTGCAACCCAGGCATGTGCCCTGACTGGGAATTGAACTGGCGACCCTTTGATTCACAGGCTGGTACTCCATCCACTGAGCTACACCAGCCAGGGCTGAAAAAGACTTTCTTAGAATATTTCCCAGGTGCATTGATTTCTTACTGGTCGCAGGCTGTCCACCCGGGGCTGAGGAGTGGTAGGGGTGGGAGAAAGGGCTGGGAGCAGGCGTGGAGTTACAGAGTAGAATAAAGCAAAGGCATTACATAAAAACGTATTCAACATGTATCAACAGTATTTGTTAACAGTCCTGAGCTAGATTAAAAACCAGTACTATGCAAATGTACTTTCTCTGCTGCTGTGCAGGGAAACAAGGCTAGATGAATTAGAGGTCTCACCAATGTATCTTAGCTTTGTTAACCCAGTGCTGTCTTGTCTGTTTGTAGAGAACCTAGCTTGTAAGCCAGCCCTGCAAGTCCCCAGTTCTCGAGCTGCTGCCCCAAGGCCTCCAGTGTCTACATCCAGTGGGCGCCCTCAAGATGACACAGACAGCAGCCGAGCCTCACTCCCAGAACTGCCCCGGACGCAGAGACCTTCATTACCAGACCTCTCTCGGCCTCACGCCGCCAGCAGTACGGGCATGAAGCACAGCTCCTCCGCCCCTCCGCCGCCGCCGCCAGGGCGGCGTGCCAACGCGCCCCCTACGTCTCTGCCTATGCACAGCAACAAAGCCCCAGCCTACAACAGAGAGAAACCCTTGCCACCCACACCTGGACAAAGGCTGCACCCTGGTCGAGAGGGACCTCCTGCTCCACCACCCGTCAAACCACCTCCTTCTCCTGTGACTATGAGAATGGGACCAAGCGGCCAGTCTCTGGCTCCCCCTCCTCCGCCTTACCGCCAGCCTCCAGGGGTCCCCAATGGGCCCTCCAGTCCCACTAATGAGGCAGCTCCTGAGCTGCCACAGAGACACAATTCTTTGCATAGGAAGACACCAGGACCTGTCAGAGGCCTAGCACCACCTCCACCCACTTCAGCCTCCCCTTCTTTACAGAGTAATAGGCCGCCTCCCCCAGCCCGAGACCCTCCCAGTCGGGGAGCAGGTAAGTGCCTGCAGCACCTTTTCTTCCTATCATACTGAGAGTTGAGCTTATTTTTTCTCTTCACTCCTTTCCCCAAAGCTGTCCTTTAGTGATGGAAGATAAGAATTCCCTTACTCATTCAACAGGTTTATTGAAAGCGCTTTTGTGTGTCAGCCTCTATTGTTAGGGAAACAGCAATAAATAGAAAATGTAAGAAATTCTTGTTCTCCTATATAAATAAGCAAATAAATTAGTTTAAAATATATATAGTCCAGAAGGTATCCTGCCATATAATCTGAGGCATTTATTGAAGAAGATACTGGATACAAGAAACAAGAAACATTGTACGTAGGGCAGTGATGCCTTAGTCCCCTTCAAAGTAGGCCCCTTGGGACCTCACACAGTACTCCCAGTCGCCATCAGCTGCCCCGTTGTATTTTCCTGAGTGTTGCTGATGGTCTGAAATCTCTTCCCTTTCAAAGGTGATTTTAGTTTTGGGAAAAGCCTGAAGTCACAGGGCACCAAAACTGGGCTGTAGGGAAGCTGAGCCACCTGGGTGATTTGATGTTTCACCAAAAAACTCTGCACGAGACGTGATGCGTGAGCAGGCGCGTTGTCATGATGAAGCAGCCAATCACCAGTTGCCCATAGCTATGGCTCCTGAATCATCCAAATAGTTTCCACGGAGGAATGTTCAAGCTTAATGCAAAATCTGATGCAGATTCATTGCTCTACTCAGTCATTTTGAATGCAGTGGCCACACAGTACACACACATGCTCACTCAACAGTGTCTACCACCCCCACTGATTAGTACAGTGAGGTTGGCATTGTTCACACATGCACCTTCCGGTCCACTCTCCTTGGCTCTCAGGTTATATTGATATCATGCAAACCATTCTCATATTAACAGTGGTTGGACTTTTTCTGGACAGACTTCACACACACACACACACACACACACACATATGTACGTGTGTGATATATGGGTAGTTGAGAAGGGGGATAGAATATAGTGGGGTGGGGTGCGGTTGGGATCAGGGAAGGCCTTACTGATAAAGTGACAATTTGGCAAAGGCCTGAAGACAGTGAGGGAACAAGTTAAGCAGGCATCGAGAAGAGCAAATACAAAGGCCCTGAGATGGGACTAGAATGAGCGAGGGGAAGAGTGGCAGAACACGGGGGCCAGAAAGCTAGATTTCCATGGGAGAGCATTGTAAGACTTGGTAAAGACCTTGGGCTTTACGCCACTGGAGGGATTGGAACAGAGAAGTAACATTGATTTACCTTTTAAAAAGAACACCAGCTCCTATGTTGAGAACAGACTGCAGGAGGACAGAAGTGGCCAAAGGAGACCTCTTGTAAGGCTGTCATAAGGAACTGGGCATCTGGGTAGGATCGTGGTGGGTTCAGGGGAAGACAGCAATTTGGTTTCAGACAACTGAAGTTTGAGATGCTTATTAGACTTTTAAAAGGAAATAATTCATTGGTGATTGGCTGTCAGACTCTGAAGTTCAGGGAAGAGAGGTTGGGCTCGAGGGAGAAGTTGGAGTAACACAGAAAACCACATGCTGGGTAAGATCACCTAGGGAGAGTGTAAAGGAAAGGTCTAAGGCCTGGGGCCCTAATTAGAAGCCAGGTGAAGGGTACCAATCAGAGGAAGCTGAGGAAGAGCCTCTAGAGAGGAAGGAAGGAGGGAAGTGAAGACAGTGATGGGAAAACTCCAAGACTGAGTGAGCCAGAATTGCTGGGTATAGGAGGGCCCCAAAAAGCTGTCATGGTCTCCCTCACTCTCCACTTCAGTCATGCTGTTTTGTAAAAAGAAAACACAGTCTCATCCACCTCTTCTGGGGGGTGTCCAGTGCTACTGCTAGGTCAGTTAAGTGGGAACCTGAGAATGACATTGGTCTCAGCAACATGGGAGTTATTTCTGGGGACCCCAGACAGCATGGGACCTTTTGGGGTGTTGCAGAGTGGTGGAGGGAAGGTGGAAGTGAGAGTCTAATTGGGGTGGGCGTGCAAATACAAGAACAGGAGTGGGGCTGGAGATAGCAATGTGGAAATGCCTTAAGGAGCTTTCCGTAAAGGGGATGGGGCTACCGATCAATGGAACGGTTGCTAGAGGGGATTGAGAATTCGATTTTTTTCCTCCCAAGATGGGAGATATTTCAGTATCTGTTTGTCTGTCTGTGTACTGATGGAGTGATCCAGCAGAGAGGGGGAAAATTGCCTGTGTAACGCCCTTGAGGAGGCAAGAGGGAATGGAATCTGCTCCATAGGTAAGGGATTGGCTTTAGATAAGAACACAGATAGTTTGCCCTGCACCAGTAGCTCAGTTGGTTAGAGCACCGCCCTGATACGCCAAGGTTGTGGGTCAACAAATACAGTGTTTCTCTCACCCCCTCCCTTTCTCTCTCTCTTAAAAAAAAAAAAAAATAGAACACAGATCTCCCATAGTAGCAGGAGGGAAGGCAAAGCATGTAGGCGTAGAAGCAAGTGGGTCAAGGGTGCGTAGTGGTAGGAGCATGTGAAACATTTCTTCTTGTTTGCTTCTGTTTTCTTGGTGAAATAGCAAGCAAGGTGAGGGAGATTTGAGGAGAGAAAAGGGCATGAAATGGTCTTCTGGGAGCTTGGGAGAGTATATGGAGTAGGGAAGTGTGCTTAGGATAACCAGGAACCTGAACGGCCCACTCAGCTCTAGGGTTCATCCATTTCGCGTGAGGTTTATCAGCTCCTTGTGCTCAGCTATGCATGTGCAGGTACTGAATCGGAGCAGAGTTGTATTTAAGTGGGGATTAGCCTTTTGTAGACGCGAGTGAGGCTAGGAGTGAAGGGTGTGTAAGGGAGTGATTGTAACAATGGACCGTGGTCCTAAACTGGGTAAGAAGGGGATTAGGAACCCTAGAAGAAATAGATGAGATTGTGTATTCTTTTTCTTTTCCCCAAAGATTTTATTTATTCATTTTTAGAGAAGACACATCTACATGTGATAGGCTGCCCCTTGTACACCCCCAACTTGTGACCTGGCCCACAACCCAGGGACGTGCCCAGACTGGGAATCGAACTGGTGATCTTTCAGTTCACAGGCCAGCACTCAATCTACTGAGTCAACCAGCCAGGGCAAGACTGTGTATTGTTATTACAAAATAGCCCGACTGAAAGTAGAGAGTGAGGGAGACCATGACAGTTCTCTCAGGCTTTCCCAGAAATTTTGACTCCCTTATCTTGTGTCATTGGACCTTGAGCCATATCTTCCACAAAAGGCTTTTGAGCTTTTATTTTAAAGTCAGTCCCTGTAGGTGTAGATAATGGATTAAGAAGTTATGTCATCAAGAAGCATGAATTAAAAGCCCATTAACCCGTGCTGCTGCTTGGCTAGGTACATAGAGATCGGCACTGTAGGAGCTGGCAGTTCAACACGTCAGGTTATCATCCAGTAACCTTGTGCTTTCCTGGTTCCATATCTCCCTGGCTTTAGCCATAAGGATATAGTCCTAAGGTGGCCTTTGATTCTACAAAGTTTAGATTAAAACTTTTTTTTTCGTTTACAAATTTTTTTTTAAAAACCCTTTATCTGAGCACACTCCATACCTTTCTAACTCCATCCAGGAAAAGACGTGGAGAAAAATGTAATTTCTGTGGATTGAACGGAGTAATTTTAAATGTCTGCAGACTTCTTGCTTCCCACTTCTCAATTCTTTTTTTCTTTTTTAAGATTTTATTTATTTATTGTTAGAGAGAGGGGAAGGGAGGGAGAAAGAAAGGGAGAGAAACATCAATGTGTGGTTGCCTCTCATGTGCCCCCTACTGGGGACCTGGCCTGAAACCCAGGCATATGCCCTGACTGGGAATCAAACTGGTGACCCTTTGGTTCCTGGGCTGGCACTCAGCCCACTGAGCCACACCAGCCAGGGCTCAGTTCTTTATAGTTTCTTTTCTTTTCTTTTCTTTTTTTTTTTTAAGATTTTTTTAAAATTTATTTTTAGAGGATAAGTGAGGAAGAGAGGGGGAGAAATAATGTGTGGTTGCCTCTCATACGCCCCCGACCCTGCACTGGGGGACCTGGCCTGCAACCCAGGCATGCGCCCTGACCAGGAATCAAACCTATGACCCCTTGATTCTCAGGCTGGCGTTCAATCCAATGAGCCACCCCAGCCAGGGCTCTTTATGGTTTGTTTAGAAATATGTGAAATAATCAATGTTGTTTTTCTGCCACCAACTCTGAGGTCTGGCAGAGGCTTCAGCCTGCTTTTTGTATCAGTAACCAGAGCAGCAGTTCTCAAGAGTGATACACTTAAAAAAAAAAAAAAAAAAAATCGAGCCCTGGCTGGTGTGGATCAGTGGTTGAGCGCCAGCCCGTGAATCAAAGGATCGCCAGTTCGATTCCCAGTCAGGGCACATGCCTGGGTTTTGGGCCAGGTTCCCAGGAGGGGGTGCGCGAGAGGCAACCACACATTTGATGTTTCTCTCCCTCTTTTTCTCTCTCCCTTCCCCTTTCTAAAAAATAAAATATATAACATGTTTAAAATTTGAGATACTTCAGTCAGAGACCTTTGGCACATTGGCTCTGTCTGCTGTGTGACATTGGGCCAGTCACTCAGCGGCATTCACAGCGCTTTCAGAGGTGGTCGTGAATAAAAAGGTGCCGTACTTTGCCGTGTATATGTGCTCCCGAGCATAATGTGCACCCACGTTCTGTGTGCATTCATACACAGGGTCATTATACCCGCGGCATGTATCATTATACCCAGATATAATGCGCATCCTTATTTTTCCCTCAAAAATTTGGGCAAAGAAAGTACCCATTACACAGAGCAAAATACAGGTATGTAAGAAAGTGCTTTAGGAACTGTTGTATGCTGATGAATGTTAGAGGTTTTGTGCAAAGGACTTCCAGGTAGTTCATAGATTTATCTCTGTTACTAACTTACAGTATGACAATACTATGTGATAATATATTATTGTTTCTATACGGGTTTTTACATTTGAAGAAATATGGAGTCTTTCACCTTCTCCAGATGCTCAGGGACCAAAAAAAAACAAAACAAAACAAAACAAAACACTCACATAATTGATCCACAGAATTAGTGTCGTGAATTTTTTCCTTTGCAGAGTAAAACACTGTTTTTAAGGGAATTTTTTTTTCTTCTTGAAAGAATTGATCCCATGGTGCTTTCCTCAAAGTTGGGTTTGTCTTGGATTGTAAAAGGCACTCTCCTGCCCCAGGCTCTCGTTTTTACATGCTGCTTGTTTTTTAGGGTCCCTGGTTCCAGCTCTGTCACTTGAAAGACTCTTAAAACTGGACGTTAGAAGAACTCAGAGACTTACTGGAGACGGCAGACCCTGGTTGGGGGGCCGTCCCTGCGGGAGGGAGCTGAAGGGCGCCAGGTGCTCTTGGTCCTGCTCTGTTTGTCAGTCCAGGTTGGCTGCAGTCACTGCCATCTGCTCCGTGTCTAGCTGGTGTCCTTTTGAGCCTAGCTCTTTCTGTCTACCTTGCTCTCCCGGCTCAGCCCTAGAAGTAGGTACAAATTCTCAGGGCCCTAAGAAATCTGGGTTTTAGGGAAATAGTTTGAGGATGACCTGAAAGAGCTTCAGTTTGGGCAGGTGTGGAATAAAAACAAAGTTCAGAGATCTCCTGGGAGGTGTTAAGATTGCCCTTTAATTATTGCCTCAAGTGGCCCCCGTCCATTTAGCCCACACTTAGAGCTTGGGGAGACGGGGGAGACGAGGGAGAGGCGGCATTCTGAGCGTGTCTCACGGGAAGCGGAGCCAGCGCTCACTGGGCCCGCTCTGCCGGCTGCTCGCCCGCGCACACTGTCTCGCTCGCGCACACCGTCTCGCTGCTGTCTCGTGCACAGTGTGGTCACTCCCCAGGCATTCTGGAGTGCTCTAGGAGGAATGGTGAGATGCGCTCACACTACTAAAATAGTGTTGTCTTTTTTTTTTTTAAGATTTTTTTTTTGTTTTTAGGGAGAGGAAGGGAGGGAGGAAGAGAGGGAGAGAAACATTGATGAGAAAGAGAGCAATCGGCTGCCTCTCACATGCCCCCAACTGAGGGCCTGACCTGCAACCCAGCATGCGCCCTAACTGGGAATCGAACCAGCGACCTTTGGGTTTGCAGGCCGGCACTCAATCCACTGAGCCACACTGAGCCACACCGGCCAGGGCAAGAATTCTTAAAGATTTAATGACTGTTAACTCACATAGGACAATGCCTAGAGGGCAGTGGATACCAAATGCATAGTAGTTGCTATTGTTAGGTAATGAAAAGCATAGAAGTAATATAACTTAAACATAGTAGAACCTGTTCCAGTGGTGTTTCCATTTCTTCAAACATGCTTTTGATGTTTCTTTCTACTTAGTGGCAAATTTTTGTCTCCTAAGGGTAAGTTTGATTTTTGAAAGTGCCCAAAAGCCAGAATCAGATTAGGTATGAATGTTTTGTTATTGGTGCAACCTCAGAGATGAGATGTGGCCATCGCATAATAATATTTACGGGTCTGTCTCATAAACCAGGTGTGAGGGCGGTGCTGATAGAGGTGTTCCCGGGGCCCGGGGCGGTGAGATGTGTGACTTACGCAGATGTCCCTACTGTACATATTTTTAAAGTCACTCACTTCAGTCTGTGCTACTGAGTGCTAAAATAAGTGATGTACCCTATAATGCCTCGGGAGACCAGGAAGGAGAGGGGTTGGAATAGAGCGGATTGCTTTGGGAGAGCCTTGGGAAGACAGAACTTGAGTTAAACCTTAAAGGATAAGTAGAATTTGGTAGCAAGGGAGGAGAGACGGCATTTCCGGGTATTGTCGGGGAGTCACAAGAGCAAAGCACGCGGAATTTTTTATTCAGCAAAGATTGATTGAGTACCTGCCATGTGCTGTATACAATTGACTGAGCTTGGGAATTTGAACTTGGACACAGCCCTGACTTTAAGGAATATACAATATACTGGGGAAGAGGCACATCTGATGAATAATTATAGTACAATACCTGTAGAATAGAGTGGAAGAGAGATACAGGGCGACAGTGGGTGCAGGAGAGGGGTCCCTAACCCAGCCTGGGAATGGAGGAGGGAGAGGAGAAGGTGAGGTCAGGCAGCCTGACCTGGTGGGTCACTGTGTAAGAAAGGGGGTACGTGGGGGAAACCCAGTCGGAATAGAAGCTAAAAATTTGAAATTTGATAATGTAAGAACTGCAAGCCCTTAGAAAAAGTTTGAGGAAGTATTTCGGGGAGATTAGTGAGCTGGTGGTGTGCATAATGGATTGGCAGGGCAAGAGACTAGAAGCAAGAGGAACATTTGGGAGGCTTTTTGCAGTAGAACAGGCTAAATATGAGAAAGCCCTGAATTAAAATTGTGGAGGAAGACATGGAAAAGCAGGGAAAAATTCATTAAGAATAGGTAGATTTCTTGACTGACTTTTCTTGGGAAGTGAGAAAGGGCCACACATTTATTCAGAACTTCAGTATCTGGAAGACTGGCGATGCTGTTAAAGACACGGGGATGGGAGGGGGATGAACGCGGTGTTTAACCGGATGCCCCGGGGTCTCAGAGTGTCTACATCCAGACCTGTCTGCTTTGGACTTTAATTGCAGCCCCTCCACCCCCACCACCCATGATCCGAAATGGTGCCAGGGATGCTCCCCCTCCCCCACCACCACCATACCGACATGGATCAGAACCTCTGAGCCGAGGAAAGCCCCCACCTCCGCCCTCAAGGACGCCAGCTGGGCCACCACCTCCTCCTCCACCACCTTTGAGGAATGGCCACAGAGATTCTATTACCACTGTCCGATCTTTTTTGGGTAAGTAGCTAGCTGTTTTAGTCTCCTAGTTCCTGCGATGACTTAACTCATTCCAGTGGCTATGGTAGAATGGGAATGGTCACTTGATATCCACTGGTCACAGCAGTTTCTCTCCTGCCTTCACCTCTGACTTCTAGGCCCATCCATTGACATCCCTTTCCTTACGCAGATTCGAGGCATGGTTGCTTTGGGATAGATTGAAATTCAATCAGCAGATGTCACATTAACTCTAAAGCCATTTCTCGCTCCCCAAGGAGCATTATCTGTGGTTCTGTTTTAAGTCAGAGACTTTATCCTCTTCAGGATTATTCAGACAGGAAGTACATGTTCTCCTAAGGAGAGCTCCTTCCTAGCCCTTTAAAAACGAAACCAACTTTCTTTCCAATTTGGGCCTGGCACAATGGCTTCCACAAAGCAGGGCAGTGAGAAGGGCCACTCTGCCATCAGTGTGGTGGTGCCCAGAGACGAAACCATCAGCACTCACAAGTGCATCCTGGGAGTGGCTTTCAAGAAGTGTGCCCCTCGAGCACTCAAAGGAGATTTGCCATGAAGAAGATGGGAACTCTGGATGTACTCATTGGTACAGGCTCAACAAATCTGTCTGGGCCAAAAGAATAAGAAATGCCCCTTACCATAGTGAGGATGAAGACTCACCAAATAAGCTCTCTGCGTTGGTTACCTGCATACCTGTCACCACTTTTTAAAAACTCTACAAAAGTTAATGTGGATGAGAACTAACTGCTGATTGTTGACTACAGTTACTGAACTGCCACCCACACACACACACACACACACACACATACACACACACACTTTGAACGTGCCGTTTATCTAGTAATCCAGAGCCGCTAACCAGCTTTGTTACTTTGAGGAAGTTGCCTCACTTTGCTGGGTCTCCCTTCCCTTATCTGAGAAGCCAGGAGGTTGGCTAGATCAGGAGTGTGTCAGTTAACTTTCCCAAGGTTATCAATGAGCCTTAGGCCCCACCTAAGATACATATTTTTTTTTAAGCAAAATTTTATTTAGAAAGTCACAGAGGTAGAAAAGGTGAGCCAACTGGAGTGTGTGGGCTCAGGAAACTAGTTACAGATGCAAAAGAAGGGCCCTTGGAGCTTAGGAAAAAGAAAAGCAGCGAGAATGCACCTGGGGGAAGAAGACGGGGCGGGGCGGGGTGGGGTGGGGCTCCCCACCCTGCTCCAAAGAGAGAGTATGCCTTGGGGAAGGAAGGGGGTGGGGAAAGGCACTGGCATGCTTGAGAGGGAGAAAGAGGGTGCCCTAAGAAATTGTAATTTATTAGACCTGGGATGGAGTCCCAAGCAGAGGTTATCCAGGAGCTATTCTTAGACCCTCTGTTGAGGAATCCTGGGAAGATCTGTACAATCCCTTTCAGGCCTAACACGCTGGATTCTTTAGTGGTTGACCCCTCTCTGCCCTAGCTCTAGCGTATTCTGATGAGGCAGACCAGGGTTTTTGCTTTGAAGATAAGTCCTTGCAGTGTCATCTGGCTACTCGCAGGGAACTTTTGAGCCTTCTTGTAGAGGGGCCGTATGGAAAGTGGGAGCAGGGCCCATGCGATGGCTGTCCCAGCTCTGCTGCAGGCTAAGTGAGGGTAACCTGGGCCAGAAGGGAATTACCTGGTCAGCTCTCTCTCTAGGTGGTGACAAGTATTCCCACTTTAGGTTAATTTCGGTGGATTCAGTTCCGTTGGTTTCCCGTGGTGATAGTCTCTAAGATGACTCTGTTAAGGACTCTTTCTTTCTCCTCCCATGCAAACAGCTGAGCTCCTTTCCTGTGCCTGCTCTGGGTGGAAATGTTCTAGAAACCTCTGTGCACACGAGGCACGTAGAGTGGTGCTGTCGCTGCCCTCAGGAACCTCGGTTCAGCGGGGAAGGCAGGCCCTCACGTGCATCTGAGTGCACGGAGCCTGGGCAGGGGAGGGCCAGAGGTGTGCGGGAGCATGAGGAAGGGTCGGCTGGTATGAATTAATATTCTGTTCTTTTTGTAGATGATTTTGAGTCAAAGTATTCTTTCCATCCAGTAGAAGACTTTCCTGCTCCGGAAGAATATAAACACTTTCAGAGAGTATATCCCAGCAAAACAAACCGAGGTGAGAAGAGCAGTTATGAAAACTTGTCCATAATTGCATAGAAAATAGAATTGCTGTGTTTTTCTTCGGTTCAAATTTGCTTCTCCTCACCTGCATTTTATTTAAAAAATCAAAAAACAGTACTGGCTGGTGTGGCTCAGTGGATTGATTGCCAGTCTCGGAACCAAAGGGTCGCTGGTTCAGTTCCCAGTCAGAGCACATGCCTGAGTTGCAAGCCAGATCCCCAGTAGGGGGCATGTGAGAGGCAACCATACAGTAATGTTTCTCTCTCTCTCTCTCTCTCTTCCCCTCTCTCTAAAAATAAAATCTTAAAAAAAAAAAAAAGAAAACCAAAACCTAGTCCCCAGATTTTATACCTTAGCTTGAAGAGCCTGTCTCTCATTTTAGGAATGTTTGGGTTATTTGGGATCTGGTAGGTGACCTTGTGTTTGTGGTTTTTATTATTTTTATCAGCTGCCCGTGGAGCCCCACCTCTGCCACCCATTCTCAGGTGAAGCCTGGCTTGGTCCTGTTCCTCAGGAAAAGGATGGACCCTCTCCTCTTCTCAGATGGTCCCTTCCATTCCCCGGAAACCTGCATGAGAACTCCTAATGTGTTTCTCCAGTGCAACCAACCTCTAGACTCCAAGCGTCCTCCCAGCTCACCTCCATCTATGCATCTTGTCTTCTGGACTTGGTGATTGGACTCTGTATTGGCGTAGGGTCTCAAACCCTGCATCCATCCCTCCTCTAGCAATCCCTGCCAGCCAGATGAGGGAAAAGCCTCCATGTCGCCTGCTTTCCTCATGGGGAAAGGTGCCTTGTGATGAACTAACTCATAATTGGGGCAGGGTGGAGAAGAGTGCTCCTGTCTCCTCCTGCCCACTTTGGGGGAAGCTTGGCGAGCAAATTTCACCATTTTGGAGGCTGATGTGGCCAGGACTTGGTGTGGGGGCGAGGGGCATTTTTTAGTGAAACAAGAAAGGAGTCTGCAGAGAAGTGATCTGTTTTAAAGGTCAGGTTTGGAGAAGGGCAGGAGAATGGGTCTGCTTTGTTTTTAGGGGTATTTTGGTTTTGCTCTTATCCCACTCCATACCCTCACTCTAGGGATAAGTTGGGTATAAACACTAAATACTAATCGATTGAACTAAACATCTAATAAAAAGAGAGGGTAGAATAAACTGGGAGCCCTTTAGTGATAGTCAGTTCCTCTGCAGCAAAGGGACCAGGAGCCATGTGAGTCCCCTAGGACTGCCCACCCCATTTCCTCAGGGTGCTGAGGCTGAGGGATGTGTTTCCTCCCCCCACCACTCAGACCCTGAGGAGAAGAGTAACTTTTGTTCATTCCAAATAGGAAGATAGGGTCAGGGTCTTGGCCTTAACCTTGACCTTGAGTCCACATCAGTCTTTCCTGACTAGCCCAAAAGACTCTGGCCCTTTCAGTCCTGTCCAGAAACTTCTGCCCCTGTTGGGTGCTCCATGACGACAAGGAAGGGAAGGGTGAGGCTTGTGCACTTCGCAGCCCGCTGGCTGAACAGGCTCTTCCTATTCTGTCCACTGCCCTTGCCGTTCGCTCCAGGACTGCAGGGGTTAACAGCAGAGTAGAGAAGGGTGAGGAAGTTTATGGGCGTAGTCAAAGATTCCTCTGTGCCTAGAAGCACAAAGGCTTCGGTGAGGCGGGCGTGTCTCAGCCCAGCTGGTCTTTGGCAGCCGGCAACAGGTTGTTTGTGCGTCTTCCAGGCCCTCGTCAAAGGGCAGAGAGAAAATGGAGGTTCCCAGCACAGACGGGAACTGAGCCTGGCTGGTCGCACAGGGGTTTCCCCTTCCCAGACAGCTGAGTAGGGCTCCGGGGCCACACGCACAGGTGGTGTGGTTTGCCACCGCTCTGGCCACATGCAGAGGCTACTCAAAGCTTGGAGTAAGAGCAGGGAGTCCATGGCGGTTCCTCGAAGTGGTTGGGAAAAGTCAGTTTAAAAATTTCACCAGATACATCACAGGCTTGAACAACCGTAGGGACCTTTCCGGTTTATTGGATCACAGAGTAAGGGTCTGCTTGGTGCTGGGTGAAACCCAAGTCTCCCCAGTGCGAGAAGAGAGGGGGCTCAACCTGGGTTATTTGTATGGGGACTGCTGTCCTCTGTCATCCCCTGGACCACACTGACTCCTGGACAAAATGATTAGGTCTGTCATCAAACTTTTTCTAATCATTATCATTCTTATTTTCAAAACTGTTAGTGGTTACCTCCCAGCAGTATCCCTGGCATCCTGAAGGGAGCAGAGCCGAGAGAGGGAACGCTAGTGGAGGGAGAGGGGGAGAGGACAAGAGTGGACACTGCAGCGGAGTGCCAGGGCAGATGCTGACCCGTTACAAAACTTGGACTGTGAAGTCTTCCCATTTATTTTCGAAATGGGACTTGATGCCTTTTGTACAATGTTGTCAAAGTGTATTTTTCCCCTTTCCTCAAACATACATCATCAAAATAAGTATCACAAGTAAAAGCCAAACCCCCAGCTTATCACTGGGGCCGCTATCTTCCTCCCCTGTGACCTGCCGCCCCTAATCTTCCCCAGTGTTCGGACTGTGTCACGTGGGCATCCAGGTATTTTTATTTTCTTGGCCTTGTGAAGAGAGGCCTGGGTTAGATCTAGTCAGATGCATTTTCTTCAGCGCATGTTGGTGACACAGTAATTATTTAAATATCTTTGCCTTATACGTTATTTGGTCCCTCTGTTAAGAACAGATTTATTATCATGTATATTTACTATCGAAGAATGGGAATGTGATCTTCATAATTATTGATCTATTTTGTATGTTGTAAAAAGCTTGTAATATAGATTTAAGGTGGGCTGGCTGCAGGAGCACTGGAACTTCTCACCTTTTAAACTGCTCTTTTTATCTGCTTATGGGAATGTCATCTCTTCAGCGGAAGATTGGGTGGCCTCATGTTGAGGCTGTTGCCCAGTCCCATTAATCCCCTTACCCTCTCCCAGAAGGAGGAGGCATTGCCCAGCTAAGCATCAGGAAGCTGCATTAAAAGCCCTCGTGTGGGTTTGGTTCTGTGAGGTTTTTCTCTGGTGGGGAAAAGTTAATACTGTAGTTGTTTCTTACCGCCCTTTCTGGGGAGCAGGGCAGTGGCCTCTAGGTTTTTAAGCCAGCTGGTTACCCCTCTTTGACCCTTCTCTGGTCACCAAGCCTGGATCAAAGCACTTGGATACCCCACGTGTGGTTTTCTCCGTGGTGGGGGTCTCCTCTCGCAGTGGAGCCTCCGTCATTTTCACACCCGGGCCCACCAGAGAGCGTCTGTGGCTGCCCTGCCTAGTGGACGTGAAGCTGGCTGCTGGCTCCAGAAGTGCATCCCAGGCCTCCCAGCTGGCAAAGGCCAGGAGACTAGCCACTGGCCATGGCACTGGGGGCACCTCCTTAGCCCACGGCCTCCCCACTTGACACCCAGATTTACCTCCAGGGAGAGGTGAGAAAAAATTGTAAATAGACTTGCTACAGAGCAACTCAGGTTGGGGTGTGTTTTAATTCTCCTGATCACTTGAAATAATCTGTAGGCTGAGTGCTTAGGGGAGGGGGAGAAGCGTGACTCCAGGGTCCTCTGCGGAGCTCGGGGGTGGAGTGCAGGGCACCCGAGGCCCTCTAATGGCACTACACGGAGCTGTCTGTCCTTCTGCAAGCCCAACCTGCAACCAACTGCAAATCAGACTCTTCACGTTTCAGTTGTTTCCTTCCCTGTTGAGTCTCGGTCCCTGGCTGTGTAGTCAGGGTAGCTTTCTGTAAGCCACCCTAACTCAGGGACTGGAAGACATTATAACTCTACCTTGAAGACTCATCAAAATGAAACAAAATTACAGCCACCCTCAAAACATATACACAAATAAAAAAAGGGTAACTGTGTACCTGAAGGAAGGTTTGGTCCCATTCAACCCCACGCTCATGGTGCCTTTACTGGTGTTAGATTTCTGTGCTTTCTTCCTCTCTCCCTCTGAAGCAATTAAAATCTTCCTTGATAATGGCCGTTTCCTTCTTTCTACTCTTGGTTCCAACATCTTAGTGGGTTCTCTGATTGTCTTAAATCTCACTCCACTGGTGGTGGTGGGGCCAGGGCAAGCCTGCTTGTCTCATATCTGTCTTGTATCATTTCCCAAGAAAGCCAGCATGGAAGTCGTAGTCAACACTGAATAAAACAACTAGAAATGACGTGTGAAGAGTGAGAGAGAGAGAGAGAGAGAGAGAGAATGTGTGTCTGTCCATCTTTGCATGTGGATCAATTTCTTTATAAAGAAAAATAATTTATTGTAAGACTTGTTTTGGAGTTATATTCCGATTACAATGCTCCCTCTTCCAGTTAGCATTGATTTTTTTCCCGGCCCCTCTAAAATACATAATCTGGTCTCAGGTTGGATTATTTGGTACACTTGTTGCTTCTGGATGCCGTGCTGTTTAATTAAACCATGCTTAAAAACAAAAACAAAAAGTCGAAAACTGTGTACTCTTGTCTGGAATACCGCCTCATGTAGTGACACAGAGAGGGGAGAAATCTCTTGCCTCCGATTCCAGGTTGTGTGGTGGTTTGAACCCCGGTCCTCTGAGGAAGTCAGTACATTGACTTGGGCAGAAGCATCTGCAGCTTCTTAAGGGTTTTCTCTCCTCCCCTCCGGCTGTATTTTGAAAATCGCAGTTCTAGGTAGCCATGCTGACTGGGTGACTCTGATAGACTTGGGCATTAATATTTGCCATCTAACTTCCCTTTGCTTGTGGTTTCAGGAACCCAGGACACTTCCTGGCCTTGTGTCCTTTCTTTATGTCCCTTACGATTCTGCCTGCCTGCGCTGCACAGCAGATTCTCCCACTGAGGTGCAGAAGGATAGGTGGGGCAGAGCACACGGACTCCGTGTGGCTATTTTTATGTGGGCGTTTGCTGTTTTTCTTTACTGCTTTTTAAGTTGAAGTCTTACTGGCTTTCTTGAACTTGGACGTTAGGTGTAAAAATTAAGCCAGACGTCCTCTGCTTACCATAGTCTGCTGACTAGTCACCACAAAGACTTAATGAGCTTAACTTGCACTTTCCCCACTAGCAAAGGTCTTGATGTTGTTTCCCGTACTGATTCATAGTGGGTGTGTGTGTGACTCACTCACATAATTCAGATATCAAAACCTCTGAGGGGGAGGGAGGGAGGACGGGGAAAGGGGCTCTTTTTCATCCATACTTGCCAAATTGGTTGAATTCCTGATTATTTGACCCATAATTGTTGTTAATATGATTAATAAACTACCTATTTATTGATTTAATTGTTCTTCCTGTGACGTTCAATAGCCCTCAAATGGAGCTTGCTTAAATGTTGCTCCACTTCTAATGCTATAAAGTATAAGCTTTCTCCATTCTATTGGGATGGTATTGCTAGTTTGTGTGTGTGTGTGTGT
Organism: Tonatia bakeri; assembly: GCA_004024845.1. Classification (NCBI taxonomy): domain Eukaryota; kingdom Metazoa; phylum Chordata; class Mammalia; order Chiroptera; family Phyllostomidae; genus Tonatia; species Tonatia bakeri. The sequence continues at coordinate 52,431 of PVIA01008439.1, read as the reverse complement.
GTGTGTGTGTGTGTGTGTGTGTACACTCACGCAACAGGATGCTGGACAGGTCCTTCCACTTGCGATTTGAGGTGGGGGGCCTTCCGCCATGACACTAAATCAGCAGGTAATAAAGACAACAGTGCGCCCACTTTAATCGTTACTGAGAACTGCTGCTTGCTGTGAACATGCCTGTGAAGTATTTTCTGGCTCAACCCAGCCACAAACTGCGATTCACTGCAAAGAAAGCTCCTGTCTGACTTTCTATTTCTCTGCAAAGGTAGGAGACCTAAAATATCAACCTTAGAATCCTAACCACCCCAGAGGGTAACTGTGGGGGAAATACGCTTCACCTCTGACTTCACCTCTGACATCACCGGAGCCCAGTCTGGATCATTTTTATACATAATTGAATTTATTCTCTACTTCTAGGTTTAGGTGTGAGATTTAAAGGACTATATGGTATCTGTCCACAAAAAGTTGATGAAAAAGGCAGATACCCAATTTGCAGGAATGTCCTGTCTATTCAGCAAGCATTTATTTCGTACTTGACTCTGTGCTCGGCATCCACATTATGAAGATGACTAGGACATGGCCTTTGCTTCCAAGGAGTTCCAAGTCTAGAAGGTGTCAGGACAGCTACCAGGAGAAAACTATGCAGGGTATTAAAAGGCCTTATGGTAATTAGCCAGGGAAGGTGGGTGGGGAGCAGTGCTCGCTCCCCATCCTCGGAGAGTTGTGTAGACAAGAAATAGCAAGGACAGGCGCAGAAGCAAGAAACAGTCTGGTGGTAAGTACGTCAGGTTACTGGAATATCGGGAAGGGAAAACTTCAAATAGATAACATCTTAGAGACTTTTCAGTCCTGACATTCTGTGATTCTCTGCCTGCCTCCACAGTGGGCATTCACTCTCGCAGACTGTTTTTGGACCAGTGCTATATTTGCTAGTGAGTGTTTTCATAGGCAGCAATTTACATGTTAAGTACTCATGGTTTTCTTCTCTGCCTCTGTAGGTGAGGGAGGTTGTTCACCACCATCCCTTAAAGCTGACTGGGCACATGTTAACCATTTCGTGTTACTGAGAACAATTTTTAGGTGCCCAGGTTACAAAAATAAACGTGAACAGTATAGGTTCCTTCCTAGGTTCTATTGCCCTATTAAGAGACCAGAAATACCATCGGGTTGAAAGCCTGCATTCTAGGATAACACTTCTTACACTCATGGCTGCCTCATCTCTTTACTCTTATGGTTTTTGGCTTCTAGAAAGCCTTCCCAAAATGTGCTCCTTCAAGTATAAAGGACACATGGACAAAAACTAGGGGCAGGTGGAAATGGGAGGGAGGTGGGGAGGACTGGGTGGGTGGGCTGGGATGGGAGTAAAAGATAGAAAATTGTACTCCGGCAACAATTAAAATAAAAAAAATAAAAAAAATGTGCTCCTTCAGCGTCTCTTCCTATTTGGAAGGCCACTTTGGAAACTGCATCTAATTCTCCCTCAAGCTTAAGTGGTCAGGTTTGATCTCCTGCCAGACTTCCTGAGTTCAAATTCCAGCTCTTCCATTTCCTAGTTGTGTGACCTTGGGAAAATTTACTCACCCCCCTCTATTTCTATCTCCTCACTTGTAAAATGGAAATAATACCAACTTCATGGGATGCTTATCAGAATTGATAAGGTGATAACAGGTAAAATGCTTGACCTCAGTCCCTGGAATACACTTAAGCACTCAGTATTGGCTTTTATTTCCTATATGAACTAACTACAATTAACAGATGATTGTGATATTGCTTTCCTTTTTCTCAGCTTTATTGCTCTATTTGATTTGATATTGAAGGATGAAAGGTAAATGCCTACCATCACCTAGAATTGGGTTTTGGCCTTTAATGGAACCCGAGGCTTAGGTAGGTTATTAGCTTTGGAAGCTGGCCTGCAAATTACTGCTCTAATTTATATTTTTCATTAAAATCTCAGCTTGCCTCTTCTGTAGCAGGCTTCTCTGGCCCTGGAACCCTAGTGTTTAGCCATAAAAAAATAAAATTAAATTGAGGGGTCATAATTCTACTCTCCACAGTGCTGATTAATGGGATTAATGATAAGAAAGTACACAAACTATATTCTTTACCTTTAACAAAATAAAAGCAAAGGCCTAGCTTTATTTCTCCCCTTTGAAATACAAATAAGGGGGTACTGGCATAAGGCACAGAGTATTTCTCTATGCGTGTGTAGAACTTCACAAGAAACCATTGGTGTGGGGTTAGGAAACCTTCAACAAGACGTTGTGGCATGTAACCCTCTGCACATTTGCTTTGTGGCTTGCAGGGTTGAGCGTTAGAGAGGAATGCCTAGCATCGTACCTGACACCCAGAACCACCCCGTATTATATAATTGCTCTGTAAAAGCGTGGCCCATTAGGGTAATGAAAACGGGTAAATGCAGCAGTTAGAAGAGGCAACCACATCTTGACAACTCCCTTCAAGAGAAAGGCGTAGAAATAAGAGTCGCTTTGCATGCGGCAAAGACTACATCTCCCGCCAGGCTTTGCGCACAGTTCTCCTTACCCAGAGTCGCTTCCTCCGCTCCCGCGAGTCTTTCCGCAGTGGACCCGGATGTAGCTGGGCTCTGGGCTAAGTGGGCGTGGCTCACGGGAGCTCTGGGACTTGGGGCTCTCTTATTGGCTGTGGAGTGGATGGGAATGATAAGGTGGGCGTTGGCCAAGGCGCGCGGCACTCTTACGACAGCCAATCAGAAATCTGGCCGGGCTTTGGCGGGAGACCGGAAAGTTAAAACTGCAGATTTGGCGCGAGCGCGTCTGGGTTTTGCTGCTGCTGGTTTGTTCAGGAACTTGTTTAGGGTAATCCCTGAAGCCTTGTGCGAGAGAGGTGAGAAGGATCCGGCCGTGAGGCGACGCGGCCTTGTGGCGTGGAGAGGATGGGATTGCTCCGGGAGGTCTGGGGTCGGGGGAAGTAGCGGAGTTGGGTGGCAGAAGACGCCCGAGGTGAAGTGAGTGGAGGAGAGCTCAGATACCGGGAGATCCGGTCCGGAGGGGGGAGGGAAAGTGCGTTCCGGAGTAGTCTGGCGGCTGCGCCGTAAGGAGCTGAGTGTTGTAGGACGGGGGTGTTCCGGCGAGGTGTTGAGAGTTGTGTAGAGTGAGGTCTGGGGGGATGGGGACCGTAAATGTGGAAGGCTGCTGGGCGAGGCTGGTGCTACAGCTGTGCCCGAACCTGGGGTGGCGGAATTTAGAAGTAGTTAGAAGTCGCTCAAGATAAACTTGCTGCGTCGCTCAAGTGGCAAAAACCTTGGAGACAGAGCGCCTGGTTTGCTGGAAATTTGGGCCTCTGTGCCTCTCAGTTTTCTCACCTTGAAGGTCATTTAATAACAGTACATCCTCTAAGGTAGTTGTAAAACTTAGATGGTAGATGAAGCAGTACCTAAAGTAAATATTTACAACAGCTTCTTAGACGTAGTTGGTAGACATGTTTTCGCCATTACTGCGTAGATGCGGATGGGAAGCAGAACTGAATGAATGCTGAAATAATGTGATAACATAGTTTACTTATGAAATAGGAGTCGGTCATCGGTATAAATTCCATGTTAGTAGTTGTTTTTCCTTCAGTTTCACGTGTTGACTGGCCGTCCTGATCTCTCTTTTCTGCCCAGCTGCGTTGCCGTCATGCCTCAAACCCGATCCCAGTCCCAGGCTACAATCAGTTTTCCGAAAAAGAAGCTGTTGCGAACCTTGGACAAAGCTAAGAACTCTCATGACACCAAACTAGGACTGACAAACGTCCAGGCCGTACCCCGTTCTCCTCGTGTGAGAAGTCAACCTCTCAGCCCCAGAAAACGCCTGGGTAAGCTCTCCATTGTACAACAGAAGTATTTTGACGGGCAGCTCTTGACCGCTCTTCATTCAGTAATAAGATGCCTTTGAAGCAGCTAAGTTCCGTTAGGACCACTCGCTGTGTTCACCTTGGTTATTTTCAGGATGGTTGCTAAGTTCTCTCACTGAACTTCAAAGTTAAAATCACTTTCTGGAACGTTGAGTAGGTCTGAGCTTCAGTTCCTTAACTGAACTTCGTTCTGTTAGTATTTTAAAGGACCTCACATTGAGCTGTACTGCATATTATTTTGAAATTCGCCTTAATAGTGGTGAACTTGAGAGACACAGGTGACATTCTTATTTTAGATTGGTGGTTGGCAATCCTTTCCTGTGTTTGGTAATTCGTTTCTAACGCGGGGTGATTGGGCAGTGTCTGGAGACACTTTTGGTCGTTACAACCGAGAGGGTGCTAGTGGCATAGCGGAAGAAGGCCAGGGATGCTGCGAAACATTCTGCGCTCGGGTTGAGAAACCCTGTTTTGGAACCGTCCGAGGCCTGGATCCCACTGAAACCCCCTGGTTTTGGTGAACGGTAGTAAGATTCAGTGGTGCCATCTGGCGGCCAGTGCTTGCTTCTAAAATGACAGGCATTTTATTGTGGTGGCTTTGACTGCGGTGAAAATTCACCTGTTTCTGGGAGAGGCCCAGATTTTTGCAAGCCTTTTACTGACCGCTGCCACAAATGACCGTGTTTTGGTTTTAATATGTGTCAGGTGATGACAGCCAGTGCAACACGCCCCATTTAGCGCCCTGCTCTCCGCCAAAGCTGGGCAGGAAGGAGAACGGCCCGCCGCGCTCCCGCACACCTAAGGGGCGCAGATTGGTATTCGACAATCAGCTGACGGTTAAGTCTTCTAGCAAGAGAGAACGAGCCAGAGTTCACCAAAACAAAAAGTGCCCCCCGGTTCAAAAAGGTCAAGACATCACAACGAATTCTGAGCAGAGGCGGCCAGTGGAGGAAGAATCTGCATGCCTGAGGCTGTTCAAGCAAGAAGGTTTGTTCTTACACAGCAGTTGTTAATGCAGCCTTGTAAACAAGGCCGGTGACGCCAGACGAAACCCGTTGGGTCTTCTCAGTCACTTCTGTTGTGTCTGATTGTCCTTTTGTGTCTGGCACAGGCACTTGCTACCAGCAGGCAAAGCTGGTCCTGAATACAGCTGTCCCCGACCGGCTGCCTGCCAGGGAAAAGGAGATGGATGTCATCAGGAATTTCCTGAGGGAACACATCTGTGGGGGGAAGGCTGGAAGTCTTTATCTTTCTGGTGCTCCTGGAACCGGAAAAACTGCCTGCTTAAGCCGAATTCTGCAAGACCTCAAGGTACTTTGAGAATCTGAATTATGATGCCCTTGCCAAAATGACCATTATTAAGGGTTTAAGAAACAGTGGCAGGCTTAAGTGCAGTTTTCTCCCAAAAAGATGTTTTAACTTTCATCGTCTAAATCTTCCTAAATGAAAAAAGGGTTATTCTCTTGTACACTGTTAACTCCTCAAAGACACTTCAGGTTCCATCAAATCCTTATCCGTGGCCACAATAACTCCTCTATGTTTGCATTTTTCTAGAAAGAACTGAAAGGCTTTAAAACTATCGTGCTGAATTGCATGTCCTTGAGGAGTGCCCAGGCTGTCTTCCCAGCTATCGCTCAGGAGATTTGTCGGGAAGGAGGATCCAGGCCAGCTGGGAAGGACGTGATGAGGAAACTGGAAAACCATCTGACTGCAGAGAAGGGCCCCATGGTGTAAGTACTGCTCTGCGGAAGTCTTCAAGGTCTGTTACCCACAAACCCCCATTTTAATCTCTTCGTCGCTTTGCTCATAAAAAGAAGTTTTCCTATATTTGCTCTATGAGAGGTAGTTACATAAGCTTAAAGGGAAAGGAAAAAGGAAAATTACACCTTCTAATGTTAAATTGGAAAACTGTTTTTAAACAAATTGCTTGAAAAAACCTAAATGCTACTTTCTTTGTGATGGTGGAGGGGGGATCATTTGTAACAGTGACTGGAGATAGGACACATTATGATCTTTAAACTGGTCTCAGCTGTAGGAATGTGACCTCGAGTCATCCCAGATCGAACAGATTGGACAGGTAAGAAGGTGGACGTGGATGCTAATTGTTTTTCTTTCTATGTAGCGTGTTGGTGTTGGATGAGGTGGATCAACTGGACAGCAGAGGGCAGGATGTGTTATACACACTGTTCGAATGGCCCTGGCTAAATGATTCTCGATTGGTGCTGATTGGTTAGTACTCAAACTGTTACTGTTACACGGTTATTCTAAAGTTTTTTGTTTTGTTTTTTAATTTCTTGCCCTGGCTGGTGTGACTCAATGGATTGAGCGCTGGCCTATGAACCGAAAAGTCACTGGTTCACTTCCCAGTCAGGGCACATGCCTGGGTTGTGGGCCAGGTCCCGGGTTGCGGACGTGTGAGAGGCAACTATTTCTCACACAACGACATTTCTGTCCCTCTCTGTCCCCTTCCCTTCCCCTCTTTCTAAAAATAAATAAAATGTTTTAAATTTTTTCTTTTAATTTATTGATTTTTAGAACAAAGAAATGAGAGAGAGAGAGAGAAACATCGATTTGTTGTTCCTCTTATTTATGCTTTCATTGGTTGGTTCTTATATGTGCCCTGACTTGGGAGCGGACCTGCAACCTTCGCAAATGGGGATGATATTCTAACCAACTGACCTACCCAGTCAGTGCAAGAATTCTTTTTTAATCTCCTTAGCTTGTTTATTTTAAACCAGCATTCCACTTCTTCATCAAAATAAGAAAGTAGATGTAAAATAATAGTAATTTTAATCTAAGGAAAATCAGTTTTAAGCCCCGGCTGGTGTGGCTCGGTGGATTGAGTGCCAACCTGTGAACCAAGAGGTCTCTGTTTCATTCCCAGTCAGGGCACGTGCCTGAGCTGCAGGCCAGGTCCCCAGTAGGGTGTACGTGTAAGGCAACCACACATTGACGTTTCTCTCCCTTTCTCCCTCCCTTCCCCTTTCTTTAAAAATAAGTAAATAAAATCTTTAATTAAAAAAAATTTCAACTCATGTTTAATTATTTTAAAAAAGAAGGTCAGTTTTAAGTCTGAATAGAAATGAAATAATACAGCATTTCAGAGACCATTGATTTTTGGAGTATCTGATTCTGCTCATCAGTGAATGATTCTGACTTAAAAGAGCATTCTATGGTGACTACATAGGTCTCACCTAACGAGTGTTGGGTGGTGGGCGAGGGGGGCGCAACCTGTGGGAAGCAGCCGTTGGAATGCTAGGTTATACCTGGAAATTTTATTCAGGTTCCGGGCGGTCGGTTTTTTCCTTTTAGGATGATCTGACCAGGGATGGTTACCGTTCCTTCTGTCCTCCCCAGGCATCGCTAATACCTTGGATCTCACAGACAGAATCCTGCCGAGGCTCCAGGCGAGGGCAAAATGCAAGCCGCAGCTGTTGAACTTCCCGCCCTACACCAGAAACCAGATAGCCGCCATCGTGCAGGATCGACTCGGTCAGGTGAGCGGCAGCCATTGTGCCACGCCGCGTGTTCCTTGGATCACCCGTGTCGGGGAAACGCGACAATAGCTCTAAAACATTTGGTTTGATGGCATTACTAAGCATGGAGTTCCTGTGGGCCATCATGAGAACATTTTTATGAGTTTTTACCCCCTGGCTCCATTTATTGGGTGCCTCTGGAAATAAAAACGAGAGAGGAATCACTCAAATGGTTCTTTAATAAGGCCTTTCAAAGGAGGGCCTATGAAAAACCTTTCTCTTTGGAAAATGACTAAACAGGTTTTAGTTTAGATTTGCTAATTTGCTCCCCCCCCCACTACATTCCTGCAGAATGTCTACATGTGCAATCTCCACGCACTTACGCGCAGAAAGGGCATCTCTTAGACCCTAACGGGTGGCCAATCAAGTTTAGACTTTAGTGTGAAAATGTTTACCTCCGGGATCTCAATTAAAGAGAGGGGGAACCTTACAGCTCAGACCGTCACCCTCCATGTCTCGTCCGAAGGTGTGTAGGGAGCAGATTCTGGACAACGCCGCCATTCAGTTCTGTGCCCGCAAAGTCTCTGCGCTTTCGGGAGACGTTCGCAAAGCACTAGATGTTTGCAGGTGAGTTACGGCCCTGTTGGCTGCTTTTATTAAAAAAAGAAATGCTCTTTAATTGTCTCATGTAACTCAGCTGAATGTGGCTTAAGAGGCTCTGTTCTGCCACGTTTTATGCTCAGAAAAGAGGACCTGTTACTCAGTGGGGAGTTCTGCCTCTCCGCCGTGTTAATGTCTGAGACATTACCAGTCCATTACCTACAGAGGGAGGAACAAATGAGATGTTGCTGGCACTCCCTGTGGTGATTATAGATTGGTTAATTACATTTGTATTAAAAAAGACTCCAGTTTACTTTTCCATTAGCTGATCTCAAGCAGGTTTATTTATGGACCTGAACCATCTTTGCCTTTAGACAGTTTTTTCCTCCCTTCGCTTTTTTGTGAGCACCCCTTCCTTCGGTTGGTGGTCCCCACAGTCATGGCTCCAGACCTCTCTCCTTTCCCATCCCCTTGTCCCTCCTGCTGGGGAAAGCCTCTGTGCTGACTGATGAAATTTCTTCCTTCCCAGTAGGGACACTGGGGCCATTAAAATGATACTCGCTGTGCTGGCCCGCTGGTCCTCCCTCCCCCTACTGCCATGCAGTAGGTCCAGGACTGGCTCCTGGCTTCCTGCGGGCAAAGTAGTTTGGAGAAAGCAGTGGGAAAGTGTGCTCTTCCTGTGGCTAGATGGCATGGTCCTGGATGTGGAAGTTTCCCCTAGTCAGCAGAGCCCCCTTGGGTAAAGACTGCAGCTATGAGCCGTAGTCGTGCAGGCTGGTGTGGTGTAGCCTACACGTGTGCCGTGTATCTGCCTGAGGACTGCCCTTTCAGGTCTGGGGTGGCTGTGTCTTGTCGGCTGCCCACACTCCGTATTCTCTCACCCCAGATGTTTCCCCTCATCCAGACAGTTGCCGCTCGCTCAGTGTGTGCTGACCTGTGGGGCACCTGCAGGAGGGAACCTTGCTGTGCCGAAGTGCTCAGGGTCCCTGGTCTGTGGCTCAGTTCAAGGCTACTGTGTCTGCTTTAGCTGAGACATGACCCAGCTGTGTGTGGGGGTTTTAAAATGATGAAACATGTTTCTTGTTAATATGTATGTTTTCAAGTTTGGTGTGCTGTTTGGTTTGGCTCAGCCTAAATTAATTTTAGAAATATTTTTCACAGGAGAGCTATTGAAATTGTAGAGTCGGATGTCAAAAGCCAGACTATCCTCAAACCACTGTCTGAATGTAAGTAGTTTATCTCCTTCCTGTCTTCCTTTGTAATGGAAGCTTAACTCTTCCAAGGAAAGAGCTAGAAAGGTGTAATGAACAGAGTTAAATCTGCCTGCGTGTGTGTGGGGGGGTGGGGGGGTGTCCATTTCGTCGGCTTTATTTCCATCTTGCCTGCCAGTACTGTAGTCCGTGCGTTACTGGAAATGTACCCCCGCACCCCCTCCCCCCCCGTATTACATAAACTGTGGGGGCAGAGTAAGTTTTCTTTCCAAGCTCAAGGAATGAAAACTAAACAATAAGGTCTAATCTGCTTCTCTCTGGGTGCTTAGGTCGTGTGCAGTGTAGTTCTCAGTACAGCTGAAGGCAGAGCCCGGTCAGTGGCAGACAGACAGGGAAAGAACTGAGTTCAACTTGGAGCATCTCGAGCCTTTACGCCAGTCTAGGAGGGAGGAGGCACAGAGGCGATGTGGCTGCAGTAAACAGCAGGCCGATACAAAGACGCAGAAGTTCATTTTCCGTCCCTCAGCCTTGTTCTCCTAGCGGCGGCAGACGGGACATGGCCATGGACTATGTATCTCCTCTGTGTCGAATGTCCAGTGTTAATCTCCAGCAGCAGGACAGTGGATCTGATTGTTTCTTCCTTCACTCCTGCGCTGGTTGAAAACTTTTAAAATTGTTTCTAGCACTGTAGTTCCACAGAGAATACTTTCTATTTTTCGTTACCTTGTTAAGAGAAAATTAATAAAAATACTTCAGAAGTAGCCAAACGTAGTGCTTCGGATGATGGTAGGTAGGTGATACATGCCAGTGCATAGACTAGATACTGGTTTCTGTTCAGCTTTTCAAAGTCTTCCTTTTTTTTTTTAAGATTTTATTTATTTATTTTTAGAGAGGGAAGGGAGGGAGAAAGAGAGAGAAACATCAATGTGCGGTTGCTGGGGGACATGGCCTGCAACCTAGGCATGTGCCCTGACTGGGAATCGAACCTGCGATGCCTGGTTTGCAGCCCGCGCTCAATCCACTGAGCTACACCAGCCAGGCAGAGTCTTCCTTTTTTTCCCCACTACCAAATACCATTTATTGTGGTGTGTTGGTGACCCTGTGAGCACCACCGGCACACACGTGGCTAAAAGAGGTCATAAGTTCCTGGTATAAATTATTAGATTAATGTATTCCTGCCTTTTGACCTCTGGTATATGTGATTAGCTTTTTTTATTTTTATTTTTTCTTTTATTGGTTCTAGAGAGGGGAAGGGAGGGAGAAAGAGAAGGAGAGAAACATGGATTGGTAGCCTCTTGCATGTGCCCTGGCTGGGGACGGAACCTGCAACCCAGGCATGTGCACTGACCAGGAATTGAACCCTTGACCTTTCAGTTTTCAGGACAACACCCAACCAATGGAGGCATGCTGGCCAGAGCTGCAATGAGCTAGCTTTTCATGGCTCTAGAAAGCTACGGGGAGACTGACTTGAGCTATATACAGAGTGGGGCAAAAGTAGCTTTACAGTTGTTTGTGTCAAAAATAATATAGTAATTTATAAAACATAGTCCCTGCTGGTGTGGCTCAGTGGACTGAATGTGGGCCTGCCAACCAAAGGGTCACCGGTTCAATTTTCAGTTGAGGCACATGCCTGGGTTGTAGGTTAGGTCCCCGGTAGGAGGCACATGAGAGGCAACCACACATTAATCTTTCTCCCTCCCTCTCTTTCTCCCTCCCTTCCCCTCTAAAAATAAATAAATAAAGCCTTTTTTAAAGGTACAAAAGTAGTAATAATTGTACAAGAATAAACTGTAAACCTCCTTTTGGCCCCCCCCCCCCCAATATGAAGACACTTTCTAGTAAGTAGCACTAGCTGGGCCTCCCTGACACATGGCAGGCTCCCAGCACCGAAGATACTCAAACGAAAGTTGGATAGACGACCACTTGTTGGGGCTGTTTTGGAGGGGACTCAGCCATGGGGGAGGGAGCAAGAATAGGCCTCTGAGTTCCTTTCGACCTTAAGATTCTGCTACTCGATCTGTGATCTCCAGTTTCGCCATCCCCGTTAGTCCTCGGCAGCATCCCGTTTGCTGTAATAAAATAGAAGCAAGCGGCAACCGCACATGATCTCAGGAAGTAACTTTAGGCAGCGGTTGTTGCAGAGCGAGTCCCTCCTCTCCCCCGGTTCGCCCGTCATCCAGACAATGAGGCCACAGTCCTCGGCAGCTTGCTGGCTGTGTCCCAGCCTCCGCCTCGGCGCTGCAGCTATCTGCAGAGATATCCAGTGACGTTCTCTCAAGTGTTGCTCTGCTTCAGATCAGTGTGGGCAAGTGACCCAAGCCTCAGAGGTCACCTGCAAAGGCTGTCTCGAGGACTTATGTAGGATTGGCTGTACTATTTACATTTAGCCACGCATTTGGTTCAGTATATTAGGTAGTTTTTCCAACTTTTTTTTCCTTTCTCACTTGCTGAGCACAGCCGTCTTTGTTTCAAGGTTCTGTTCTGCACCTTTGGTATTAGGCACTTTCAAGGCAGGATACGGGAGTTCTCTGGCCCTTATTCTTTCACAGCGTGGATTTTTGTCTCTGAGGTTGTGTTCTGCAGGGAGAAATGGCTCACCGTTCTGCCCAGAAAAAGTCTAGCCCTCCTTTCCAAGTCATCCCACATAGTTTTGGTCTCTCTCTGGGAATACCACTGTCTGTCGTTCTTTCCTTTCCGGTTGCAGAGCTGGAACCTCCGCTTTGCCACTGCATGACTGCACTTGAATTTTCTTCAGCTAAAACTTAGTATCATCTGTCTCAATGCACATAACTTTTAAAAACCTGATTAAGCCTGATTTATGTATTTCACAGGTAAATCATCCTCTGAGTCACTGGTTCCAAAGCGGGTCAGTCTCAGTCACATATCCCAAGTCATTTCAGAAGTCGATGAGAACAGAATGGCTTTGGTCCAGGAGGGAGCACAGGATTCCTTCCCTCTTCAGCAGAAGATCTTGGTCTGCTCTTTGCTGCTCCTGACCCGGCAGTTGAAAAGCAAAGAGGTCACTCTGGGGAAGGTGAGTTGGGCGTGTCAGCAGAGGGAGCTGGGGTAGAGATGGGAGTCTGCTTGGCAGAGCAGGTTTGTTGTTGTTTTGGGGTATTTTAGAGGGGGGGGAGGGAGAAAGGAAGAGAAACATCAATGTGGAATAGAAACATTGATTGGTTGCCTCCTGCATGCCCCCAACTAGGGACCCGGCCTGCAACCCAGGCCTGTGCCCCAACTGGGAATTGAACCCGAGACCCTTTGGTCTGCATGCTGGTGTTCAAGCCACTGAACCACACCAACCAAAGGTGCAGATGTTTTCCAAAAGATGTATTATGCTCCAGCTGATATGAATTAAAAATGGATTTTAATAGTAAGAATAAATACTAATACCATGTAAAAGGCAGCTGGCTTTATTTCCTTTGTGTTGCAGTTGAGAATTTACCATTAATCCTCTCCCACTTCTGCCTCAACGAAATATGTAAAGCCCCTTTCTCGCATTATAGTATAGGTTTTTGGCAATATCTACAGAATGCCTGTTTGACAATTTCACTGAAAAGAGAGTTTTTGCAAGCCCAGACTCACATTTTTGAAAAGATTATAAGGTTACAAGAGATATGACTTACAAGCAACATTCGTGTTCCCTTGTTTCCTCCCAGTTGTATGAAGCCTATTGCAACGTCTGTCGCAAACAGCAGGTGGCAGCTGTGGACCAGTCAGAGTGTTTGTCACTTTCAGAGCTCTTGGAGGCCAGGTGCATTTTAGAATTAAAGAAAAACAAGGAAACCCGCTTCACAAAGGTACAATCAATTGCTTTTAACTGTCCTGTTTTGGAGAGCTTATTTTGTTTAAGACTTTATTTTTTATAGAAGGGAAGAGAGGGAGAAAGAGGGAGAGAAACATCAATGTGCAAGAGATTCGTCGATTGGTTGCCTCTCGCACGTCCCCAGCTGGGGAGCCAGCCTGCAAACCAGGCATGTGCCCGGACTGGGAATCGAACTGGCGACCTTTCGGTTTGTAGGCTGGCACTCAATCCACTGAGCCACACCAGTCAGTGCTGGAGAGCTTATTTTTTTTGTTAAAGTAAAGAATTTAAAATGACCTCCATTAGACAAAGTTTGCTTTTTTGTTAGGTAGAGTTTAAGATCTGTGAGGACAGGGCTGCAGCATGAATGAGATTTTTTTGGTAGGCCACTGAAGACGCAGTGTTTAACTTGCTTGCCTCTTGGGAGAAGAGCTCAATGTGGCAGACTTTTCATGTAATAAAACTTTGCTTATGTGAGTTCTCCATTGTAAAATGCTTTTTTTTCTTCTTCTTTCCAGGTGTCTTTGAAGATTGAAGAGAAGGAAATAGAGCATGCTCTGAAAGACAAAACTTTAGTTGGCAATATCTTAGCTACTGGATTGCCTTAAATTCTTTTATTCTATACTAATACCTGACCCGAAAGTATCTAGTTGGTACTTAAGGAGCTATAAAGTCTTCATTTTAGTACTTTATGTATTCAGATCTGAAAACAAATACTACTTACTTTTACTTGAAAATGATCAATTTTAATTTATAGATTCACGAATATTTGCACAGAATAAAACATCTTTGGATCTTACTATTTTTACGCATTAAAAATGACCAAGGTAGACCCTTTTAAGTTACACTTACTACCTGAACAGGCCGGCAGGACACAGATTCACGCTGCGGACTGAGCTTGCGTGCGCCTGTCTGCTTCCGCACCAGCTGGTGCATTTGAAGGACTGCGGGGACTGGCATCCGGAGCATGGAAAAGGGCGACCCAGGAAAAGAAGCAGGTCCGCATGGAGATTTGGAGGACGCTCTGTGGTCATGGGATTTCTTTCTGTTCGGAGTGTCCTGTGTTCGCGTGGCAGATGCTCCCACGCTGTGACGTTTGGAAGACTCGCCGAGTTTCTCAGGCTCTCCCAGCAGGGTGGGGGTAGTCAGGAAAATGTGACACTGCAGACTGTGAATACATTTATTCTCAAGTCACATTCTTGGTCTTTCTGAGCCATCACATTTCCAGAGAGCTCCAACTTCCAGAAGGCGGTGTGAAAATTCCTCCCACAGTCTTGCTGCCCTCGCATGAAGCTACTTGTCTCAAGATGCCTTCGTTTGGGGTTGGCTTTTTTTACCTAATCTACTTTTCTGGTCATGTGAGATAAATTGATTTACATGGTTGCTCGAGTCTCCCCTTTTCTGGGTTTGGTTTCTAGTGGCAGAAAAATGGCGATTTGCGATGTGGACACCAGAGGGCGCCGTGACAACACCGACTGCCTGGCAAGTGCAGGGGCAGTTTCGCGGGAAGGGGGAAAGCTTCACTTTGATTCATTTGGGAGATTACTGTACTTTTGTAACTCAGGCAAATTCTCGGAATGCACATATGTGATATGAGTGGTCTGAGAACCAGTGACCGAGTCTGCTCTCTGAGCTCTTCTGCCTCCTCCTGCCTTTCTGACATGGACTTGAGTCTGGGAACTTGATATGTGTGCAAATGATCTGTTGGCCACTGTTTCATTCACGCTGCCCACTGTATCCTTGCAATGTGATCCGGGCTACAGCAGGTGGTATGGGATAGAAGCAGGGCACGCAGAGAGGGCCCTCTGAAATGAACACTACCCACGGGTGTGTAGCAGGGCATAATCTAGAGGCGGGAGTCTGAATAGTGTTTCCGCGCTCCTTCGGCAGCGAAGTCATTCCGTCTGCTGGTAATTTGCAAGCGGAGGGAACACAGTTCTATACGTAGAAGCCTGGGAAGTGTCTGGGGCTGTGAGGGTTAACCAGCATAATTGCAAAGATTGTCCGAAAGCTGATGGAAAGCAGAGACTGAAGGGGATTGAGAACAGATGCGAGGCTTGATTTAAATTACATTTTATTGGATGCTGCAGCCTTAAGAGACGTGACTGCTTTACAGTTTGTTTCCACACTGTGGGCAGCTGCTGTCTGTTCTGTGTCCACAGTAGGATCCTGCCCAAAAAGGAGCAGCCTCCCCACCTCGTCGTATTTGAGGCTTGGCGCCTTCCTCTCCACTGTAGGGCTCGGGTGGGGAACATGGCTTGACTCGCAGTGGGGCTGCTGTGTATCCTCCGTGGCTCTGAGCCAAGATTGCCTTTGCAGATTCCAAGGGGCCAAGTTTCTCTCCCCTCTACCTCCTTTCTCTCCCTTTCCCCTGGTATTTGGAAATGGGGCTTTCTGGGTACCGGTTTGTTAGTTTCTTTTCCTTAGGTCCTCCCCCCACTGGCAATTTCTAGGTCATTGCTGCTCTTAAGGCTTCAGCAATTGGAACAGGGTTGGTTCTGTCAATGATGCGTGAAGCCGACTTAAGAGTCCCTGCTTGGCTTCCGCTGCCCTTGTGGGAGCAAGAGCTGATGCATGTTTGTCGGTGAAGTCTTAAGTGTAGTTCAGACAGCCAGGGAGCAGATTGAGAGGAGGCGGAAAGTCCTTTTCTTGCTGGCTTTTCTCACCAAGGCTGAGAGCTATGGGAAGGAGTGGGATTTTTAGTGGGATGGGCTGGGCTCGTGGTTACTAGTTTTTGCCAGGATCAGAGGCTGTTTCACACAGAACAACGGCAAAGATGCTGACCTACATTCTTCCTCCTGAAGATGGTGGGGGGTGCATCTGTATCCTGGTTTACTTATTTGTGTTTCTTCAAAGAAGCAGATTAAGCTTCCATAGAGTGTTGTTGGGTATCTCCATGGAAAGAACATAGACACAATAAAGTCGGTGCAAGTTCCAGCCCCAGAGCTGCCACTGATGTTTCTGGCTCGATGAAGACTGGCTTGTGGCTAGGCACCTGGCAGGCGTGTGTGAAGTCCGAGCTGCCCAGAGATCAGAAAAGTTGGCGGAGCGCCCTCCTCTCCCCCACCACCCGCTGCTGCTCCCTGCCTTTATTAAGCGTCCTTTTAAGGTACACCAGTAAGAACTTGGAAGTAGGATGAGATGGACTTGGAGACTTTAAAAAATATATACCTATAGAGAGGTGTCACCTTGACCACTCAGGGAGACCGAAAGAGAGCAAGCTTGAGATTTTGTTTCCATTTGTGTCCATCCACAGCACGTAGTGCCTGGTACCTGGTAGGTATTCTGCAGACGTTGAGTGGACAGATGAACAAGCCAAGTGAGACACTGCCTTTCCCCAACACCGCTGGTGCTTCTGCCCAGAGGTGGCGCAGGCCCCCCGGGAAGAGGAGGGTGCTTCATCTTACAAAATAGGCCTTGGCTCAGTGGTGAAGGTTTATTGGCCTCACAGATGCGTTCCAAGCGCTCCCTCTGATGCAGTGGTATTTTGCTTGAGGCAACTTCCATGTTGTTCCTAGGAGGCCTTGGCTGAGGAGAGAGAGTCCTCCCGACCGGCGGGGGGGGGCGGGGGGGGCGTCTGTCTGGTGGTTACCTGGTGTCCCTAGAGCTCGGCCAGCGGCTCTGCCCCTGGCTGGCAAGGGATTAAGGAAGAACCCGCCTTCGCTATCCCACTTTTCAACTTTTGGGGAAAGTTGTAACCTTAGGTTCTTCCCCGAAAAAGGTGTCCTCTAAGACATTTTCTTTCAAGCTACACTTAGCGGCAGGTCTCCCCCTTCTCAGAAAAGGCGTGCTGCACTCCGCTCCGCAGGGGGAGAAGGCTGTGCCCTCTGGTATCGCCTTGATTGTCAACCCCAGCCCCAAGGCACTGGCAGGAGAAACTAATTGGGTGCAAGGGGCCTGGGTAAAGGAGGCTGTCTGAAGACTGGCGAGAGGAGAGACCTAGCTCCTTTTTTAAGAAGCTCTAATTGAGTTCTGAATCAGCCTCGCTCCCTTTGATCCCACCTCTTTTTCCCACACTGCCTGAAAGCGCCGGATCAGCACTTTACAACAAGGGTGCGCCGGCTCCCCGTACCCGCCCCCCCGCTCCTGATGCTCTGCCGCCGCCATCCACTGCTTGTCTCCTTCAGTTAAGATAATGAAGATGCTGAGAGATAAAATGTGTATTTAATAAGGGTGGGGGTGGGGAGGCAGAAAGGGGCAGCCAGGGCCTTCCCTCGTTTGGGGCCTAGCCAAGACTGGAGCTGAAAGCAAAGCTAGAGTAAGACTTGGCCCCAGGGTGCGGGGGTTTCTGGGCCTCCATCCAGCTGACTTCACTGCCTGCTGTTTGCCCTAAATTCCCCCACCTCCACCCTCTCACCCCCACACTCCTTTCTTTTCTCTGCTTGCTCCCGGTGGGAAAAGGAAGTCTTGCTTCAACTTTATTTTCAGCTGGTAACGTGGCCTCTGGTGTGGTGTCCCCCAGCCCAGAGTCAGCTGCAAGGTCGTGCTAGGGCAGCCCCCTCCCGCCGGAGCCTGGGGAAGCTGCGGGCTCACAGTGTGGGGTGAGAAACGCTGGCGTTAATGAAGACCAGCTGCCAGTCTGGGTCGTGCCTGCAGTTAGCTGGAGGCCGGGCTCTGGTAGCGGGTAGAGGTACGAGGGTGCGTGACCTCCATCCCTGGGCACAAGGATATCCTGTGGTGGCTGAGGCTCGTGCTCTCTGAGCTTGGCCTTATCCTTCGTTTGTAAGAGAGTAGTCTGTTTCCCTCTTCCCCTACTCCTCCCCTTCCCAAATAACACTCAGCCCTTATTGAGCTTTATAACTGCAGTGGTGGCTCAGCTGGGGTCTGAGGATCTCCAGGTCCTTTTGTAAACACTCATTAACTCCCTGGGAAGAACCGAGAGCCGTGTTTAACAGCTCGGGGAGAACTGAGGCACATCGGGGGTGAAAGGCCTGACCTGAGCTCACCCGACCACGGGCTCCACCCCAGGGCCCTCTGTCCCGACCGTCTAGCTCCTTTCCCCAGTTCTTCCTGCAAGACACAGACGAAGGCAGAAGCACCGCCGCTGCCCTCTCCCCTTCTAGGGAGAGGCCTTGCTTCCCCCCTTCCCTCACTTCTGTCTCTGACTTCGCCTGGCCCTTCACCCCATGACATTTCCCCAACTCTGCTGCTGGGGCTGTGTGCAACTCTCCTTGCAAAACGTTCTTCAACCAGCCCTCCCAAGACTCCCCAGCCACCTCTGCCTGGTCCTCCTGGCCCAGCAGCCCTGGGTTCTCCCTTCCCAGCTACTGAGAAGATCAGCTATCCTAAGCTGGGTCTGTAACCTTGAAATTGATGTAATTGCGTTAAGAGGCCCTTCTGCCCCCTATATTCATCCCAAATGGTACCTGGGGAAATAATCTCTCTAACGTATTCATTCTGGAAAAGTTTCAGGATCCTATTAAGGACAGAGGAGGGGCACTACTGGACTCGTAGGAGCTGCCTCTTGTTCTGTTGCCAGCTGTCCTTCCTGGTGGTGGACGTAGCATGAGCCCTTCGGCCCCACCTGCTCGCACTCTCACCTGTGTGTGTCTGTCTGCACATCTCGACACACTCCCAGGTACCCCTCAGTCTAAGAATATAAAACTCTACCAGTTTCCGACTACCATCAAGTCATACTGTCCTTTTGACTTGCTGGAAATCAGCCCCCCCGCCTTGGGGTGGCCTCAGGCATTCAGGAGTAGCCAGGAGGGGAGCTGTATCTATGGAGGGCATAGAAGTGAGGGCTGGTCCAGAATGAATGTCCCCTTCCCCAAATTCTCAATAACTGAGCTGCGTAGCAGGAGGGTTAAGGAAACTGATCTTAACCTCATCTTCAGCACCAAAGCCCAAATTCATCTTCTCAGAGCAGGCAGGAAGAAATCTCTTTTCTCCTGTCTCATCGTCAGCTGAAGTCATCCGTGTGCTGTGTTTGAGACGGGACTTTTCCTGGCCCCAGCCCATGACTCAGACCCCCGTCTTTCCCCCAGTGAGTTCTTCCTTCCCCGATAGTCCTCAGCGCTGCACCCGTTGACCCAGTCCGGGCTGGTGGAAGAGGGCGGGAGAGCCAATGGCTGCTGAGTGGGCTTTAGGACCCAGCGGAAACCCGTGCCTCTTGCAGCAGTCTAACCCAGAAGCAGGGGGAATCCTGAATCGAGCTAAGAGGGCTTCCCCGGTTCTCCTGGGAACCCCGTTGCCCCCCTGCCAGCACACACCTGAGCAGGTAGGACCACGCGCACCCCTTCCCAATTCCCCCTTGGTCGCCTTCCGCCTGGCCTCTCCTCTTCTGATCTGGCGGTTCCCTCCTGCCTGTTCAGGCTTTCCCCATCCCTCCTCCCCCACCGCTCACTGTAGTCCTGCGAGGTGGGAGCCTGGGAACAGTGGGGTGTCTGAGCCTCAGAGCCCCTCCAGCGCCCTTCCTGCACTTCCCCAAGCAGTCCGCTCTCCAGCTAAGAATGGAAATGGGGGGGAAGGACTGCCCAGGCCCCACGCCCTTGTACCTCCTTTGCAGTGTTGCCCAATACCCCTTCCCCCACCTCACCTCGACGGGAGACTTGGTGCTGGGGTGATCGAGAGCGAAGGGAACCGGAGCGGGACGGGAGCGTCCCTGAGGGATTTCTGCCTCGCTTCCTCCGTGCCTCCCAGCCCCAGGAGCTCCAGACTTTGCCCCCCCGCCCCCCCCCCCCGCTCCCTACTCACCTTGGAGAAGTAACGTCTCCTTCCAGGCACATCTCACATTTGGGTGGCCGGAGGCTCTGCTGGAGCGCAGTGCCGTGTGTGTGTGGGGGGGGGGGGGGGGGGTGACCTTTCCTCTCCTCTAAGGAAAGTTCTTTCAGCTTAGAGCCCCATCCCTGCCAAGACCTAGTGCAAAGATTCCCCCAACCCCCACGTGCGCGTGTGCGCGCGCGTGTGTGTGCGTGTGTGCCTGTGTGTAGACCATGCAGTTTGGTTGTAAGATCTATAAGCTTTGGCTAGAGGTGGCTGAGTGCACTGCCGGGGAGCGATCCCAGAGTATGGCCCAGGCCAGAACAGGCTCAGCCCAGATGGCTGGGGAAGGGGGTGTGAACCGGATCAGGGAGGCCACCCAGCCTTGCCAGCTCCCTGGGCTACTCGGCTGTCAGAGCCTCCGGCTCCTGGTGTTACCCTTGAGGCTTCTTCCCTCCTGCAGGATCCCTGGAAGAAGGGCTGCAAGGTGCCTACTGATGGCAGTGAGTGGCTTATTCTTCCCTACAGTGTGGACTCTGTTCTCTGAAGGTCTAGGGCATCTCATGCAGCAGGGGTATGACTTGTCTGAGGAACATGTGTGTGTGTGCCTTGCTTCTGGGCAAACTAACCTGGGGAGGGCAGAGATGGGAGAGACTGGTCACACTTCGAGGGGCCCCTCTGGGTGCTGGGGGTGAGTGGCATGTCCTCCATACACCCACGTGTGGGGGTACAACTACATTCCTCCATAGCTCCCTGAGTTCCCTGTGGGTTGGTTTTGGAGGAAAGGGTGGATACAGACTTAGTTCTGCTCTTGGCTCAGAAAGAAAAGTAGCGATTCTGAGTGTGAGCCGTGACCTGAGAATCAGAGGATCTGAGACTCCGCCTGGCCATGTCGCTGTGTGCACGTATGTAATGGTTTCTCCGCCTGCAAAGTCAGCTATCAGTAACAAGCTCACGGGCCTGATAGGATACCGGGCCAAGACCCCGTAAGACAGTTTATCAGAAAGCTCAGTGCAAATGGTAGCAATGGCTTGGGGAGAGTTCTAGGATGGGATTCTCTCCCTGAATCTAGGTCAGTCTCTCTGCCTTCAGTGTCCTTCCCCCATCCTTGCCCATCTGCGCTCGGGGTGGAGGGACCAGGCAGGGCTGTTACCCCAGGGGCTGCAGAATCCCGCTAATACCCATGGTAGCTGTGGCCAGAGAGCCCATGGTCAGAAAGGACAGATTCTCCACCAGACTTTTCTTCCTCAGGCTCCACACCTTCTCCCCCTGAGTCCTGTCTCTACCGTTCTGCCATTCCTGCTCCTCGTCCTTGTCCCTGTCTCTCCCCTGCCCAGTGGCCTCCTTGTCCGGCTCACTGGGCAGGAGACCTAATCGGATTCGACAGCTGAGATATGTGTGGCGGCTGAGAGCAGGCGGGAGGGAAGCCAGTGGGAGGATAGTATGAGGGCTGCCCCTGGCACTGCCCAGGCCTCCCAGGCACCACCTTGTGCCTGCTGACTCCTGGTTTGGATTGGCCCCTGGGAAGGGGTACGAGGGGAAGCTCAGGAACAAAGGGGCTGGGGTCTAGAGATTGGGGGGAGGGGAGAAACACTCCTCTTTGGTATTTGGTGGCCTGAATCTCAGTATCTCAGTATCTCTTACTCTGACAGGGAAGGGAGGACGGCAGGTGAGAGCCAGGCTGGCCCCTCCCTTCCACATCCCCGTGACCCCACTTTCTCCTCTCTTCTTGTTCAGAAATGTGTTCACTTCCCTACCCAGCCCCTTGGGCGGGTAGCTCCTTATGGGCCAAATCTGGGAGCTGCTGGGGGCACCATGCATACGCCTCACTTCGGGCAGGCGGCGTCCCCCTCCCCGAGGTGTCTCACTGTCAGGGCCGGGTGCCAGGACTCCTGGGTTCCCTGCCCGCCCCGTGGTGTGGGGCTGCCCTGCAGGCTGCAGGAGAGTCGCTGAGCTGGTTTGCTTCCTCCTGTGTGGGAAGGGCCTTCTCCCAGGGCGGGGAGGTGTCAGGAATCCCAGGTGGGACCTGGGTGGGGGCACTGTAGTCCCTGGCTCATAGCGCCAACTCCTCCCTCCCAGTCTCCTACTTAGCTTGGCGGCTGCTTGGGCCTTTTCTAGCCTCCAGGCTTCCCTCTTCCTATGCAGGTAGCCAAGATCTTCTGCTACCCTTTTTTGCTTATTTCCTATGGTATCTGGGGGTGGCTGTTGAATCCCCTATATCTGCACCCATCCATTTGGGGCGGGGCAGGAAATTAGAATAATTGAGGCTGGGGCACTATTTTGTCTTCCCTCCCGCTCGACCAGGACGAAGGAAACCGGGACAGACTTCCCCACGCCAATTCCCTCTGCCCTCAAAAGACCAGGCGGCAGAGCCAGACCCTGCCCTCTTGGTGCCCACAATGTGGTTGGCACTGACTTGTCAGAAATTGGGAAGGTTTCCCTGCAGACCGCTTGCCTCCTCTCTTTTCCTCTTGCCGGGCTGGGACAGCTCTGTGATTGTAGGCACTTGTGGGCAGGCCTCCCCCTAGGGGAGGGGTGTGGGACGCCCCCGAGATGGCCAAGTTGGCGCTAGTCCCGGGCTGGAGTGCTGGACATGGCTCCGAGCTGGGAGTGTGTGGGGGAGAGCAGGACATGGGCCTCTCTGCCCCCCTTGTTTCCTGCTCTTCGGGCAGCTGTGGGCGAGAAAGGCTGCAGGGACTATTTTTAGTTGGTCTGTCCCCTGGCAGGAGGGACGTGCAGAAAAGCACGGGGAAGGCAGAGGGTCTGGCCAAGGTGAGGGTAAGGAGGCAGGCTGAGGCCTAAGGAAGGGCCAGAAGGGCCGCAGACAGAGCAAGGAGGCACACTGGGCAGGTGTGGGACCTTGTGGAGAGGGTCCCGGCCCAGGTGCACGGGCTGGGGCAGGCGGAGGAGTCCGGGGATGCCTCAGGGTGTCTGTCTCTGTCCAGCAAGGTCCGGACTTCGAGAGCAAAGAGGCTTTAGAGGCCATCTAGACAGTCCCCTTACAGAGGGGGAAACCGAGGCCCGGCGAGGGGCTGTGACTTACCGTAGGACACTCAACTAGTCGTTGGCTGCCCAGGCCCCTCGCACTGGTGTCCTGTCGTCACGGCCCCTCGCCCCACCTGTGTGTGCCTCATGCCCTCACCGCAGCGGGGCGGCCCCTGGGCCCGGTGCCCGGTCCGTCTCCCTCGCTGCTTGTTTGTTTGTGCGGGGTCCCTGGTGAACCCCAGCTCGGTCTGTTTGTGTGTCTCCACCATGTGGGGAGTCTGCTTCCGGGCTGGAAGGAGGTCAGGGTTGGGGTTTGTTTAGGTGGCCTGTGGCCGCTGGTGTGAACAGGGTGCTGGGCAGGTTCCAACAGGCACATAGGCTGGCGAGCTGTGGGGCTTGGAGACAATGGAAGAAGGGGCGCCCAGTCTGACTCCATTTTAGAGACCCGGAGAGGGCCAGGCAGTTGCCTGCGGTGGCGGGATGGGGTGGGGACAGACGGAGGACTAGGATCTGGGGTGTGGGTTCACAGGCTCTCCGGTCCCCTTTGGGAGCCCCCCTCCATACACGCTTGGGTCTTGGTGGTGGTTTGCTGATACCGTCAGCCAGGGAAGGGAGCAGGCTGAGGAGCAGGGAGGTCATCACAGCCTTGGACTCCCAGGTGGAAGGGAGAACTCCTCGGGGGCCCAGAGGCAGGGCAGCTGGTTGAGGTGCTGGGGGCAGAAAGGACCGTGGAGAGTTACGATTCCTCAGGATTCAGTCTCCTGCCTCAACCCCATTCCCGGGACCACCGTGTGGCACAGCTGCAGGAGGAGCCATCATTCCACAGACTGACGTCAGTGGCGCCCCCTGGAGTTGTTCGGGACTCTGCCTGTGTAGCCAAATTTGGCACTTCGGCCCCCACCGTTTTTCTTCGAATTAGCTTCGGATCCAGCTGGCAGGAAGTGTTCCGGATGGACCTTAATCCGACACCCATTCCCCCGCCCCACCTCTGCCACTCCACGTCTCCTATTCCTCGGCGGCCCACCCCCTGCTCCCCGCAAGCCTGTCTCCGTGGGCCACAAATGGTGGCAAAGGAGCCCTTCCCCCTCTTCCCACACTGTTTCTGTCTCTGGGGGGCTGATTTATCATGCCCCCCCCCCCCCATCAGGCCTGCTGCAGTGCGTGAGAAATCAATAGTGCAAATGGATTGAGGTCGTTCAGCCTGTCGACGCCCCTTGGGCCCCATCTACTCTCCTGGGACGTGGGGAGTTACTCCGTCCCCTTCCGGCTCCACAGACGCGGAGAGATACGCACCTCGCGGTGGCCGCCGCCAGAGCGCGGCACACGGGAATGATTCTTCCAGTCCGTCCCTGTCTCCGTCTTGATCTCTTTCTCTCCTACACTGGGCTGGTCTTAGCGTGACAAATACTCCCAAACGTTTCTTTTCTAGCTTGGGTGGAGTGAGGGTGGAGGGGCTTCGAGGCAGTGGGCTGCCGGCCAGAGGTGGGAGGGAAGCAGGTGGGTGAGGAAGACTGTGCCCAGAGCGGAGGGCTAGCTGGAGAAGGGATTGGGTGACAGCCCACCCCGTCAGCCTCTGGTAACTCAATCCCTGCACCCCACCCTCCCGATCCCCCTCCTGCTCAACAACTTCGGCAGCTGCTGGCAGAAGCGTGTATGAGTGCGTGTGTCTATGGAGGGGGCTGGGGGTGGGGAGAGGGGCTGTGGGGGCAGGAGGTGCTGCCAGGACATGTTAAAGGAGACTCATGCTCGGGTACAACTTGGGTGGCAGGAGGCGGTAGGGCTGGTGGGAGAGTGGGTGGTGATGATGGGCAGGGGCAGGCTGTTGAGGGGGGCGCTCGGGGCAGCCTGGGGGTCTCACAAAACTTGCCTGCACTGGAGCAGGACCCGGTGGGGTAGGGGTGGGCACGGTGAGGGGCAGGGGCGCCCACAGCCATGACTCGCCCCGGGCGGCCTGTTCTTCACCAGGGGGCGCACGTAACCATGAAGGACACAGCCTGTCCCTGTCCTCAGTCCCTGGGCTGTGCCTGCTGGGCATCACAGTCTGGGTGACTAAGTCACTTCTGTCCTGGGGCTGGCAAAGTGCCAGGCTCAGCTCTTCTCGGTAGGTGAGTCACTGCCCTGGCATCTCCCCCGGATGCAGCTGAGTCACCCGGCTGTGCCTGCTGGGCAGGTGGGCACCGTGCTTGGGGTGGGGCTGGGGGGGCCCTGTGTGTCGGCTCGGTGCCTTCTCTGATCTCTCTCTGGCGTGCCCTGGCCCCAGACATAGACCTGCAGAGCCTGCGAGGACGGTGTTTCTCCCATGCACTCTGTTGTGGGGATGAAGAGCTGGCAGGGTGCAGCGTGGAAACAAATTTGATTTGGAGTAAAGGCGGGGGGGGGGAGTTAAGGAGGCGACCATGGGTTTGAATCGTAACTCTGCCACCGACAAATGACCTTGGGCAAGACAATTTCTCTTTGAGCCTCAGGTTCCTCATCTGTACAATGGAACCAGGAGTCCTACCCCAGAACACCCTTCTGGACTAGAGAATCCAATGGGTGGGACCATGAGGGTGCTCGAGGGAGGACCTCCTTTGGGGAGGAGCAGGGAGGCTGGGGAGGGAAAGAGGCATCAGCGGAAGCCAGTTGCAGTCCCAGCAGACGTCTCCCACCCCACCTACATCCAGGTGGTCTTGGCAGACTCTGTTCAGATGGCCAGGGATGCAGTTCTGTGGGAGCTCCGCAGAGGCTGCGAGGGAGGCCTTGCTTTGTTAGAAGTGAGGGCCTTCCTGGGGTGTCTGAGTTATTTTGTATCTCCTTTGACTGCTTTGACTGCTGTGGGTTGACTCTGGCCTTGCACCAGTCAGGGCTCTCCGGTTTCCAAGGAGGATCCCTGTCTTGGGAAACGAGTGGCGCAGGCTTCTCCTGCAGCCCTTCTTCTGTGTGCTGGGGAGGAAGGGTGGGCCCCCAGGAGTGTCTTTCCTAATAGGGGCCCATGGCAATGCCCCCCCATCATCTCCCTTCCTGCGTTAGGGTCCCTGGAGGATGGCGGGTAGGAGCCCGGCCGTGGCCCCAGCACAGCTGGGATCAGCTGCTGCTGCAGATTGGACTCCTGGCCTCCCACCTGGGACCTCTCCTGCCTCCTGGAGTCAAGCCTGGGAAAGGCTAGGTATCAGAGAAGCAGCACTGCATACCTGGGCAGGGGGGAGTGCATTGAAGGTGTGCAGGCGGTGTGCGTGTTCACACGTGCACGTGTGTCTGACTCCCCGTGGCGAGCAGGTTTGTGGGTGCGTGCATTTCTTCCTTCGTCTGCACACGAGTCTGCTGCTACGCCTGTGTAGGAGTGTGCCCCACCCTCTGCTTCATGTCCTTGTGTGTCCACAAATGCTTGTCTTGCATGTGCTTGTTCTGTGTGCTTATGGATGTACATACATGGGTGCCCTGGGCATGCATGTGGGGGTGTACATATGTGTGCTCTGAAAGTGCACATGGGTGTCCTGAGTTTGCATTTGTACACCTGACTCTCAGCGTGCACGAGCGTACCTGATGCCATGTGCCGGCAGGTGTATGTGAAAGCCACCCTCGGTGGAAGGCAGTGTACCTGCGATTATGCACACTTGCATTTTTGTGTTCATGATCCTTCCCCTCTGGCCTCAGCTGGAAGACTGGCGGAATCTAGGCCAGGGGCAGCTTGTGCGATCTGGGGATGGTTGACGCTGCGTCCCCTCCCAGGCTGGTCCCTCACCAGGGCGGCGCCCCGGCTGCTTAGCAGAGCTCAGGTTGAAAGCCTTTGGGGGGCTCGGGGGAGAAGGGGTTAAGCGTTGGCGTCCACATCTGGGAGCCATTGGCGCATTCCTGCTGGCTGAGCGCATGTTTGCGGATGGATCTGGACAGGACAGGGCGGGAGGGGCTGGGCAGGCGGTTCACACCGGCGGACGGAAATCCAGACAGGAGCGGGAGACAGCCGGGCCCAGCGGGTGGGAAGGGGCCTGGGGAAGCGCTGCCAGGCGCTGTCCGGGCACCTTTCCCCTGCGCCAGACCTCAGGGGAGAGCATCCCGCAGACCCGGCTTGTCTTACCTTTCCAAGGCTGGGGGCCAAAGCTGGAGAGAGACAATCAGATACCTCAAGTCTAGACCTGGCTGTGTAACCAAAGCGACAGTGGACAAAACCTCATGTTTGCTCCTGGCCTTCGGGTTCCTCCGTCTGTAAAGCAGGGGGGCCGTGGGACCGGTGGGTTTGGGAGCTCTGCCAGTTGGGCCAGTCCTCCGGGCTGGAGGCTTGGGAGTGTGGCACTTCCCCTTCCAGTGGGAAGTTCTGTGGGGGCACTTGTGGCCACTTCTCTAACTGGGAAGAGGGAGTGTTCCCTAGTGATTCCGCTTCCACCCTGCCCCCCAGACTGCTAGAGGTGGGGACATGACCCTCTCAAACTGGAGCTGCAGGCTGGGAGGGGGTATGCTGCTGTGCTGGGGACTGGGGTCTTGCAGATGGAGAGGGATTCAGATCCTGCCCCACTGGAACAAGAATGCAAGCCTTGCCCCGGTGGGTGTGGCTCTGTTGGTTGGAGCGCCATCTGGAAGCCGCTCGGGTTCGATTCCCAGGTTGTGGGTTTGGGGCAACAATTGATGTTTCTTCTTTCTCTCTGTCCCTTCCTCTCTCTCTCTCTAAAAAAAAAAAAGAAGAAAAAGGCAATGAAAGAAAATGTTCTCGGTATGGGAGAGAGAGAGAGAGGGAAAGAGAGAGAGAGAAAACATGGAAGCTTCATTGGCTCCTCCAGCCTGGGCCAGGACAGAGAAGCTGGAGTCCAAAAGAGTTCTCTAGAATGGAGGGGTGCTCCTGGGCGCCCCCTACTTAGCTCTTGGAAGATCCAAGAGCCGCTGTTCTTTTAGGGGAAGGCTACAGGGTGGGGGGCTTCTGAAGGCTTGAGGAAGGCCAGAGTTTCCCCAACCTATGACCCACTCGAGCTGGAGAAGTTTTGGGGGGAAGACAAGAGAGAGGAGTGTACTTGAAGGACGTCTACCTACTTTGGCTCTCCTTTTTTTTGCAGCTGAGAAAATTAAGATTCAAAGAGAGTTGCTTAAGGTCACACAGCTCTCAGCTCCAAATGGTCCCTGGAAGAGAATTGTAATTATGGGAGTCAGGGGCTTGACAGCTAGGGCTGGAGATACTGTTCACTTCCACATCACATTGCATCTTCCCAGGTTTAAATGTGTGTGTGTGTGTGTGTGTGGTGTTGGGGGGAAGGGAGTGTGATACCACACACTGCAGTCCTTTCCCCACCTAGCCCTTTCCCCAGCCTTCCCGCGGAACTTCAGCTCCTCGCTCTGAAGCTCTCCTTTTGGGGCAAAGGGAGGGATTCTCACAGATTCCCACGGTCCAGACTCCTGCTAGGCGCGGCTCCTTTAAAGCTCTCCCAGCCCCAGGTCTACTAAGGAGAGCGGGGTGGAGTGTGATGCTGTGGGTACGCCCTTGGCTGGTGATTGGTTGGTGGGCGGGCAGGGGCGGTCCTTAGGGAGAGGGCCTCCCCCAGCTCGGTACCCTCCGCCCCCCAAGTCGGGCTCAGGGTAAAGTTTCAGCCTCCGCACGTGACTCGCCATGGCCGCTGCCTTCGACCCGCGCAGCTAAGCCGCGGCGGTCCCTCAGACGGCTTCTCTCCCGGGATCTCTCACCCCTGACGCCGAGTAATACTAAGGCAAAGGGTCAGGACCAACGCGGTGCCAGGAAGGATTGCATCCCCCGCGCTGCGAGGTAACCTCTACCCCGGGGATTTTGGAAGAGCCCCGGGCTCCCATAGGCATCGGGGCCCCTTGCTTTGCTCCTGATAGGAGCTCCTGGTGCGGACCCGGTGCCCGGCGGGTTCCCAGGGAAACCCGGGGTTTCCTGGGCTTCCCAACCCGCCGCTGCCGTGCCCGGGGTGGGGGAGCCCCGTCTGTGCGCTTGTCTTCGCCAGTGTCGTCGCGCGCGCAGCCGGGAGGCGTCTGGGGCAGTCTGCCGCACGCCAGAGCTGTGGCAGAACCACTGCTGGGATCTCTCGCTCTCTCACTCTTTTCTCTTCAGAAACAAGCAAAACAAAAAGACTTTCAAACCTGTTTGGGGAGAGATCGGATGCCCAACGGACTAGCCCCCTCCTTCTCTCCCTCCTGTTATCTGAGCCGCCCTGTGGTTTGGGGAGAATCAGCCCGGGGGCCCACCCCCACCAGAGGCAGCCGGCTTGGGGGGCGGGGCCCGCTCAGCTGGTGTCCCCCGTGGAGTGAGGGGAGCAATCAGAATTGGGTGCGGGAACCAGGGCAGTCGGGGGAGGGTTGTCTCCGGGTCTGGTGCTACGGTGGGGTTGTAGAAGCTCTTTGGGTGAGAGGAGGATGTAATAGATTGGCCGTCGTTGCTGTGCTGAGGGTGTCTGGGACCTGGTGCCACCCACGAGGCGGGGAAGCTGCTAGCCAGATGTGTTTGTGGGAGGGGGCACTGGAAAATCAGCTTGCTATGCCCCCCTTCTCTCCAGGCTCTGCCCTATAGTCTGGCTGCTGGGGGGGGGGGAGGGGGACGGCCACCAGAGTGCTAGGTTGGGGATGTGGACGACTCATATGGAAATCAGACCGGAAAACAGCCCCCACCCCAGCCTGGGAGACATTTACCAACTACTCTGTCTGGGAGAGGATGCCCACCTGGTGTGGGCTCCCTCTTCTGTAACTAGATTGCCTTCTGCCTGCCGGCTGTCTGCACATGTGTGTATATAAATGTTCTCCGAGGGATTCGTCCCTGAGAACACTTCCCCATTCCCCTGACCCCTGCTTTATAGCCCCAGCTTCTGCACACCTCACTTCTGCTGACCACCATCCTCTACCCTCAGTTTCAGGGATGTCTCTGGTCTGATTCCCTGGCTTCAGCAGTCATAAGGGCAGGGTTGTTCTGAGGAAGTGGTTCAGTGAGAACACCAGATCTTGCTGGGAAACTGGGGCTCAAGCTTTAAACTGGGGCTCATCCTCCAGGGCCTTGTGCTTGATGGGGAGGCTGGGCTGGGGAAGCCCCAGGTTGGAGTGGGGATGACTGGGAGCCTTGGGGCTTCCCCTGTGGGGGGCAGTGGAGATGAGTCTGGGGGAGGGAACAAGAGAAAGAGGACTTGGAGCTGGAGGAAGAAGGCGCGGGCGGTCGTGGAGTCAGGGAGTTCGTGGCTGTGGAAGATGGTGGTGTGCTTGGAGGGGCTGAGACATCAGTTCTGCCTGGGAATCTGCGTCGTGTGGGTCCTGAGATAGGTTGGTCACTAAGGTCAGACTCGCGTAGGCCCTTAGGACCTGAGGATCTCGGTTTGGAGGGATGCTGAGGGTGTGAATGAGCATGAGGTGGTCACTGCAGAGTGTCCCCCCACACCAGACCGTGGAAGGCCATGCAGAGACCTGGGCAGCTTTTGGCAGACCCTGGGCTTGGAATGGCGTAATTCTGGCCGTCTCCTCTGCCCTTCAGTTTCATCGTCAATGCCCCTGCTACTCCTCTGGGTCACCTCTGCGGTCCCCCTCCCACTCCCGATCATGAGGCAGCCTGGCAGGAAGCTAGCTGTGGGCACACCATCCTGATCACCCCCTTGCATTCCCCGCTGGGCACAGTCACCCACATGTGCCATGACGTGGTTCCTGCCACCCCGACTAGTGTGGGGGAGAGGACATTATCTGAGTGGCCCTTCAGGTCTGTCTTGGGGGCATTGACCCACACTCCAGTTAGTTTCCCTTCCCCTGAATCATTTGGTCTTGGAAGTTGGCCGTGCCCTCTGGGACCTTCCCCCTGCTCACCAGGCCGCTGCTTGTTCAGACGCTAGGGTCTTAGGTGGGGTGCTTCTCAGAACTGTGTGACTTGAGGATGGGACCTGTCCCAGAACACAGACCTCGGTGCCCAGCTCCCTGCCCTCTGAGTGGCAGAGGCGGGGCAGGACCTAGGCTGCGCTGGAGGGGTAGGTGTGTTTGGGCGTCTGTTTGTGAGCACCCTGAGGTCTGGGGTGAGGGGCGTCTGGGGAAGGTCATTCTATCCCTGTGACGAATAAACGGGGTTATCCCCACTTGCCCAGCACCCACACCCCTTTCTGGTGGTGGTGGTTTTGGGAGTATGGGAAGCTGGCAGGGGCCCTGGCAAGATGGCCAGAGTTGTCTTGACTTACTGGGTTTGGGGAAAGGAGTGTGGCAGCGATGCCCCAGCTCCCAGGGCTTTGGCTGCACATCCTCTGTGCTGCCTGCTGTCTTTCCTCCCTGCGTTTCCCTCTCCACCCTCTGGCTGCTGTCTGGAGCCCACACGGTTTGTGGGGGGATGTGGGGTGAGGGCGAGTGCCTGCATCTCCATGTGTGTCCAGGGAGTGTTCTGGGGACTGGCAGAATTGGCTGAGGGTGTCTGGGTGTCCCCGCGGGGTGGGCGGTGTGCAGGGACCAGGCCCAGAGTGTGAGAATGTGTCAGGGTTGGTGCGTCTGTCCCCAGTCTGGCTCGGCTGTGGGTGTCTCTTGCTCCGTCTGGATCTTGCCTCCCGCTCCAGTCCCCGCCCCCCCCTTCCCCAGCTGGGACCGCCTGCTTACTCTCCCTCTCTCTCCGCAACTGGAGCCTCCCTTGCTTGTTCCTGGAATTTGGAGAGGAGGAGGAGGAAGAGGCAGGCAGACAGACCTCCCACACTCTAGCCCGCCCGCCTGGCATCATGGGGAAATGAAATAGGCGCTATGGAACTAAGGTTTCCTTGGCTTCCCCAGACCCTCCAACACACACCACAGAGTGTGGGGGGCAGGTCTGAGAGAAGGGGCATGGGCCCCCCACCCACCGCCGCCTGGCAGCGACACCTCTTTCTTCCACCCTGCATCCTGGCTGCCAGGGCCCCTGCTGGGACCTCCAGGCACTACTGTCAGCCTGGAGGGGGGCGGCGGCGGAGGGAGGGGGATTAGACTGCTGCCAGCCTGGCCAGCACCTGTTGCCAACCCCCAGCCTTGTAACTGGAGCCGGGCTGGGAGGGGGCTGCAAAATGACAGGTGGAATTTCTGCAACCAGGCACCCCCCACCCTTAACCCACTGGATATGCCTTTCCCTTCCCAGAACAAGGAAAGCCTGCTCCCTCCCAAGTGTCAACCTGATCTCATGGGTGATGTCCCCGTCCTTTGTGGGGCAGGGCCTGGGAGATGGGAAAGGGGATGAGTTTGCTGCTGTTTGCCCAGTGACCCCCACTGGCTGCAGAGCCGGGCTGCCCTTACTCAAGTTTTCTGAGCTCTGCTGCTCTGGCAGGGCTGGGGGCACAGGGGTGTGTGGATGGGGGTGGTTCTGTGTTAATATTTTAATTGCATAAAAACTGGGAGCTCAGCTCCAGGCCAGTGGGGAGTCTGGGTCTGGCTGGCCTCCCAGTTTGGGCTAAATATAGTCTGGGACATCTGCAGAGAAGGGGAGGGGAGTAGAGGGAGGTTCCATTCCCCCCACCTCTGGCCAAGGTGCCCTCTCTGGGCGGGCACCTTGGAGCAGGGAGGGGCATTCCTCAGCACAAAAGGCAGGGGAGAGGTGGGTGGGGGCTGGGCACCGTGGATACCTCACCAGCCTGGTGGCCAGCAGAAGCCTGGGATGAACCCGGTGACTGAGGACAGCACCGGAGAGGGGTGCGGAGAGCTGGATCCAGTGGCTCTGCCCTCCTCTCCTCAGAGCTGCCTGAGGTTAGGCAGCCTCCCGGTGTCACTGTGCCCCGCTGTGTGTCAGCGTGACCCTCTCGCTGTGTGCCTGTGTGTACACACCTACCCTGGAGCGCTCCCTCCCGGTCCCTCCCCCAGAACCTCTGTCCTCTGGGTCCTACCGCAGGTCCCCAGCCCTTCTGCCTTCTGTCCCTTGCCCCACAGTGAAACCTTCAACCCAGGAATCGAGACTCGAGAAGGGGAAGCTGCGGTGGGGAGTTCTCTGATCTCCAGTCACGGCAGGAAGTGGAGGGGAGGGGGGCCAAGGCGGGGAACCGTGAGTGGCAGGCGTGGAGGGAGGGCCCGTCAAGTCCTGCGACCAGCCTGGCACACTGTGGTCGGGGGGTGGCCAGCCTCCTAGCCACCCCTCTTCCCTCCAGCTCCAACTGGGGGAAACTCAGAGGACAGCTGATTTCCCTGGGGCTGCTAACAATCTTCACCCTCCCCACACTGAAAAAAAAGTCTTCCTGTCATGTGACTGTCACTTCCTGTCCCACTGTGGTTCCCGGGATGTTTGTTGTTGGTTGCCATGGAGATGGCCACTGTAGGCATTACCCTGGTTCTTGTGGGGAGGAAGGTGCCCCTCCCCCTAGGCCCACAGTTGGGGGGGCTTGGGGGGACCTGCCTAGGGGGCTGTTTCAGGCTGAGTGTGTGTGGTCTCTGATGCCCCAGATTCCTCAGGCCCCCCCAGGCTTCTGTCTGTGGGAAGCAGTGACAGCTACCTAGTCAGACCAGTGTTGGGCGACTGGGACCACATCTGGGTGTGCGTGGCCGTGGCCGACTGTGTGACTCTGACTGTGCGGACCCGGCCGCCTTGTCAAGATGCCAGTTCATGTCTCTCTGTACTTTTGGAGCTTTCTCCCATCCTGTGTTCTCATGGAAACGACCTTTCCCAGGGAGTTTCTGTGGCCTCTTGGGGTCCAAGCTGCAGTGGGGTGGGGCCGTGGGCAGGATTCCTGGCTGTGTGTGTTGGGGGGGGAGGTGGTGCCCCCCTCACACAGAACTTGCACCAGCTTCTCCTGACCCCACGGGCCTTGTCATTAAGGGACAAGCCGTAGGACTTCATGACTCACTCACCCCACCTCTCCTGGGCTTCTGTGTTCGCTGGGGATGGAGAGGGGAAGAGATTCCCCCAAGTTCTAGCCCCAACTGAGACGTTGGGTGTGGAGTAGGAAGCTCCTGGGGGGTCGATGGAAGGGGGTGTGGGGCGGGGCAGACTCTGAGTCAGGCCTGGTCTGGGGCGAGAGCCAAAAGGATATCCTGAGGCAGGAGTGGGGGGCGTTCCCGGCTTCCCTGCAGCCTGGGTCCCCAGGGAGGGGTGCTGGCTGGGAGGGGGCTGGTACCACTGAGCCCCGCTGGCAGCCTGCCCGCGCTGGGATTCGGACTCTGGGCAATCCCTGGGTGGGGCAGAGCGGGGGGGCGGGGGGGGCGGATTGCTGAAGCTCCTCGTGCGCGCGCGCACACACACACACACATGTTACCTGTGCACTTTGTCTGTCCAGCACCCCCCGTGAGTGGGTTGTGCTGCCTACACTGTGGAGGTTTGGAGGCCCTGGTGAGTGGGCAGCTGCCAAGGTGAGGGTGGGGAAAGCCCCATGCCAGCTTGGGTACGGGGCCGGTGGTTTCCAAGCTGGGGGGTCCCCTTCTGTCTGTGCCCCTTTGGTCCCCCTACCCGGACAAAGCTGCCTTTGTTTGGTCCACACCCGTGTGGTCTGGCTGCGGCCTAGGCTGGCTCATCTCTTCCTCTTCCTGTTTCTGCCTTCCCCAGGGCTGCTCCCTCTCCTCGAGGCCTGGGCTGCCCCTTGCCCTTTCACCTACTCTCTGCTCGGAGAGGGGGAGACTTCAGCTCTGGTTCCCTGGGGCCACCACAGTTGCCTCGGGCTTTGGGGGTCCTGAGCGCAGCTCCCATGGGGCTCTGGTCCCTGGAGGTGCAGGAGTTGGGGGCACTGCCCTGCCCATCAGAGACCCCCATTTCCTCCTCCTAGAACTTGGCCTCTTCTGGGCTTTGGGCTTGTCCAGTGGCCCCTTCTGCCTGTTATGCAGTCACTGCCCAGACTGTGGCAGGCGGGGGCCAGGTAGCCCTGGGCGACGGGTGCAGAGCCCGAGGCTGGGTGGGGCACACATTGTGGAGACCTCAGACCCACTGTTCTTGAACCAGCAGCTGCGTGTTGAAGCGGCGGGGCAGGGGCAGCATCCGGAGGAAGACGCCCGGCTGCAGCCCACCCCTGGCCCCTCCAAGGACTTGCTCAGGGCCTGCACATGCTCAGGGCAGGTGTTCAAACAAGTCCTGGCCCCAGCAAGGCAGGCCTGGGGTTCTGAAGGGGCTGGTGGGGACGGGGTGCCCTGCACCTGTCCCAGCCTGGCCCTTGTGGTCTTCTCACGCCTCCCTGGGTTGGTCGTCCTGCAGCCCAGACCCTGGCGAGCAGCAGGTAAACAGAGAGCCAGAGTACAGACTCATGGGGGGGGGGCGTGTGGGGGAGAGGGGTAAGAGCCTTAGCCAGGGGACCCCTGGAAAAAGGGAGTAGTGGTTATCTCTGTCCCCCAAGCCCTGCCTGCAGACTGAGGAGTCTGAGGGAAGGGGGAGGTTGTGGGGTGTGTGTGTGTGTGTGTGTGTGTGTTCCTGGAAAGTTTATAAATAGTTCCAGCCCTCTGTTCTGGTTTGAGATGTGCCCCGCCCCGCCCCACGCCTGGCAGGGCAGGGGGTCCGAAGGGGCCAGGTGTTTATCTCTGCCAGGGCTGGAGTTCCCACCCACACCCCCCATGAGTTGAGTTTGAGCTTTGGGTATCATTTGCATATGATTCATTGACTGTCTAGAATTGTTAGGAAACCCCCTGCCCCCTTCTTTTAAGCACCCCAATCCTGATTTCCTCCTCTCAGTCTCTCTGGGGCTGCCTGACTTCTGTTCAGGGGGCACCATTGTTTCGGAGGAACCTGCAGAGCAGAGAGGAGAGAGTGAAGGAGGGGCGTCTGGCTGGGAGAGCTGGGTTTGCAGACCCCTGGCCTCTCCCCGCTGACCATGGGGGAGGAAATGGTCAATTTCTCTTCCGCTCCTACCCTCCCCAAATCCAGAGGTTTCCCTTTTTTGGTTTGTGAAATGAAAGAAGGGAATTTGGGAGAGGGTTGTGGTCAGGCCTCCACCCACACCCTAAGTATCCCTCTCCCCACACCCTCCCCTTAGTCTGGGGGAAGCAGACCCTGGAAAATGGGTGTTTCCGCTGCCCTGCCCTGGCAGCAGACTCGAACCCTGGCTGGGAAGGAGGGAGGTGCTGGGTGATGCTGAGAGGTGTGGGGAGGGCGGGACCCTGTCGCCCCGCACCTCCTGTCTGCCAGGCACCCTGCTAGGTGCTTTCCAGGACTTTTATCTCTTAAATCACACAACCGTTGTTGAGGTAGGCAGTCCACGGGCGAGTAAACAGATGCTTAGAGAGTTTAAGTGACTTGTCTAAGGTCACCCAGAGTGGCAGAGCTGAGATTTGACCCATCAAACCTCTGCTTCTTTCTCCCGTCTCCAGCACTCAGCCAGCCCCTGCCTGTTCCCCCAGATATGTGACTCTGGGACATACAATGGATGGGTGGCTGGGGACACCTGACCCCAGACTGGGGAGGGACGCTGGCACCTTGGTGAGGGAGGCCCCAGTGGGCAGGGGTGTGTGGCCGGTGGCAGGCGTTCCAGCCCCCCTCCCGTCTGCTGGGCCAAGTCTGGGCGCAGCGTATGGAGGTGTGGGCCTGTGGTTTTCTCTCCCTCCAGGGAGGGTGCCTGTGGGCAGTGGAGGTGGCGGGCACAGGGTGGAGGTTGGATGTGGGTAGTTTGTTTTCCCTTTCTCTGGTGCTGGTTTCAATTCTGCGATGGTGTGTCCTCCACCCCTGGGTGCAGGGGGGCTGGGGCCCAGGTGTCTCCTTGAGGGTCACGGCACAGAGGGACCTTCTGAGGCAGAGCCTGTGCTCTTCGGTCTGTCCGCGTCACCTACACCCTTGCCCAGCCCTCTTTTCTTGCCAGCCTGGCCCTTGGCCCAGTTCTGGGATCTTTACCCCTCCTGCTGCCCAAGGCCCCCCCGAGGGGCCGAGTAACTTGGCACCGACGCTCGCAGCCTTAGCAGGGTCAGGCAGAGCGACCTTCCAGCCTCTCCCTGAGGTGTGTGTCTGTTGGGGGGGAGGGGTGGGGTTTGGTCCAGTTTCCAACTCCTGATGGGCAGAGTTGCGGCATGAAGGCGACTGTAGTTATGTCTCCTGTGGGGGCAACTGACTGAACCCACCCAGCCCCCCAAAAGCTGGGTCAGGATGCCTGGGGCCTGGAGTGAATGACTGTCTGGGCCCTACCTCAGGGACGCAGGCCCCAGTGGGGACGGGTATCCTCCAGAGTATTTCTGGAAGGGCGTACCGCTGTGTGCTTATGGTCCCCAGGGAGGGGGCACGGAGGCCAGCCTGGCTGAGTGAGGGCCAGAGCGCATGCGGCTTGGGAGGCTGTGGGGGCTGCGGCTGTGTTTCTGTGGGGAGCTGTGCCCCGGGGCTGGGCGTGCCAGCCCTGAGCCAGGCCCGCTGTGTGGGGGGGCCCAGGTGTGCAGAGGTGGTGTCTCCGGGCTCCCTCTTCTCCCGTGTGTGCCGCCCGCACAGGCTGAGTGTGCAGGCATGCTCTTGCCTACCCGTACGATCCCCATAGACCTGTGTGCATGTTTCTGCGAATGGTGTGTGTGCGTGTGTGTGTGTGTGTGTGTGTGTGTGTGTGAGAGAGAGAGAGAGAGAGAGAGAGAGAGAGAGAGAGAGAGAGAGAGAGACACTGACTGTCGGTGCTGAGGAGGCTCAGTTGGCCCCCCCTTCCCTTGGCTGAGTTCCGTTGCCTGGGGCCCCACAGGGGCGTGGGGGGCCCAGGGCAGCAGTTGGCCCGATGGGTGGGGCTCCTCTCTCTCTGACATCAGCTCTCTCAGCCTGGGAAGGAGTCGCAGGTGCCTGGGGAGGGAAGGGGGCACCTCATTCGGGGCTAAGGACAGAGGTTGTCCAGTGGTTGTCATAATTAGTAGCCCTAAAAGTCATGGTCATTAACAAGGTCCTGGGAGGGCTGCCCCCTCCCTAGCAAGTACCCGTCCCTACATCCCCCTCCCTCAGCGGGACGCAGGCTGGCTGACTGGCCTCCTCCACAGCAGCCTTGGCAGGAACCGCCCCTTCCCCAGCCTGAACGTGTGCCCTGGGCTCCAGGTCTAAGGCTGGAGCCTGAGGCTTGGGACCTGGTATGGCCGGAGCTTGCAGGGAAGGGGCTGCAAAGGGGGATCGTTCTCATTTTGGGTCTCTGTGGCTGTGTTTTTTTCCTTTTCCTTCTTCCCTGTCCCTTCTTTTTAACAGCTTTATTGAAATGTAATTCATGCACCGTAAAGCTCACCCACTGAAGTGGGCCATGGGCTGGATTTAGTAGATTCAGAGTTGTGCAACACCCCCCCCAATCAGTTTTAGAGAATTCCCCTCACTGCAGAAAGAGCCCCCTACTCTCAGCAGTCACTTCCCACTTCCCTTGAACCCACACCCCAGTCCCTGGCATAACCACAATCTGCTTTCCGTCTGTGTGGACTGCCTGCTCTGGGCATTTCATGTAAATTGAATCACACACTGTGTGGTCTTTCGGAACTAGTGGCACGTTCTCAAGGTTTATCTATGCCGTAGCTGTGGTGTTTATAGTACTTGGTTCCTTTTGATGGCCAAGTAATATTCCAGTGTGCGGGTGATACGGCGTTGTGTTCGTTCATCAGTGGGTGACCCCGCCTGGGGTCACGTTGGGGCTGTTACGTGTACTGCTGCGCGGGCGTTCGTGCGGACTGGTGTTTTCATCTCCGTCGGGCAGACCCGTAGCAGTGAAGTTGCTGGGTCATTCTAGAATAACTCCGTTTAACCTTTTGAGGAACCGCTACACCGTTTTCAAAGCCTCTGTTCTGACTTTCATTCTCACCAGCCACATATGAGGACTCCGGTCTTTCCACGTCCTTGCCGACACGTGTTATTATCAGCCCGTTTTGATTATGGCCATCTGAGTGGACGGGAGGTGGTCGCTCACGAGGTTTTGATTGGCAGTGTTTCTGGGTTTTTTATTTTAAAGATTTCATTTTTTTAGAGATAAGTGAAGGGAGGGAGAAAGAGGGAGGGGCACATTGATGTGCAAGAGAAGCACCAACATCTGCCAGCTGCGTCTCGCATGCCCACAGCTGGGGGCCTGACCCGCACCCCAGGCACGCGCCCTGATTGGGGATCAAACCGGCAACCTTTCGGTTTGCAGGCCAGCACTCAGTCCACTGGGCCACACCAGCCAGGGCCCTGTCTCTCTTTTCCTCTAGCATTCGTGTGTATACTATATATATGTATACGTACATGTATTGGTATGTGTCCTTGTATGTACATCCTTCTACAGAGCCCAGATGGATTTGAAGCAGCCTCTCGTGAACCTGTTTCTTGTTTCTCCCCCTTTGCTGTGTGCCTCACTGTGTCACGGCGTCTCTGGGCTCACCGCTGTCTCTCTCCGCCCAGGCAGTTATCTGTGCGTGGCCTCTGGTCCCAGCTGTGCAAACAGGGTGTGGGTCGGTGTACACTCGGGTGGGGGGGCCTCTGGCCTTTTATCCACCCCCACCTCTCAGCTCCTCAGGGGATGCTGCTTTTGCAGACAGGGTATGTGGGTGAACTCTGAGCTCAGTCCCCCTCACCCCTTCAATGCGGTCCCTGCCCTCTGGACAAACCACCGGCCCTCAGGCCCTCCCGGCCCTCCATGCTGTTAAGCACGGGGAGTGGGGAGTGATGCCCAGGAGTCCTCAGCTCACATTTCCCTATTTTCATGTATGTAAACAGGCCTCCTCCCCTGGCCTGTGGGACAAACCCTTCTGGGGTGCTGGGGCTTGGATTTGGGGGGGGAAGTGGTGTAAGAGGGGCCCCTGGCTTAGGAGTCATTTTTCTGAGAAGTGCCAATGCTTTAGGGAAGCGGCTTTTCCTCCCCCCCCAACCCCTCCAGCCCTCATCTCTGCGTCCTGACCTCAGGTAACCTGCACTGGGGGAAGGAGCCCAGCTCCCTGCCTGTGCTACAGGGAGCCTCGGGCGGGGGGTACTGCAGACCCTTTCCCCTCAGGCCTGTGGTGAGAGGCCCTCTGCGGCTCTGAGCTCTGTCCCCGTCTCCCCAGCCTGGCTGTGCTGTCCTGCCACCCCCAGCGGTGTCTGGGCCCTGCTCCCAGGCTGTCTGCCATCCAGGCATGGTGCCAGCTGTCTGCTCAGCCGGGTGCCACGGGAAAATCTCCGGCCGCCCAGGTTGGGGAGCTCCACGGGGAATGCCCGTGTGCCCACTCACCTGTCTTTCCTCTTTCTGCAGCATCTCAGGACATGACCCCCCCAGCTGCCTACCCAGGGGTCATCTAAGAGAGGCATCCTTTTCCACGTCCTGAAGGCCAGCTCTGGACCTTCCCAGGAAAGTGCCAGCTCACGGAACTGCTTGACCAAAGGACCGGCTCTTGGGACATCCCCCAGCCCCTCACCCCAAGCTAAAGTGGGGGCTCCAGGAGGCTGAAATTAACTTGCTAGCCTTGGACCGCAGCTCCAGGACAGAAGGGGGGGTGGGCTGACCACCCAAACCCCCTCTGGGCCCAGGCCCCATGCCCCAAGGAGGGGCGGCCTGAAGCCCGCCGGAGTCTCCTGCCAGACTGTCCGCCTGCCTTCGGACTGTGGCTGCTTGGCATGGCCAGCAACAGCAGCTCCTGCCCGACACCTGGGGGAGGGCACCTCAATGGGTACCCGGTGCCCCCCTACGCCTTCTTCTTCCCCCCTATGCTGGGTGGACTCTCCCCGCCAGGCGCTCTGACCTCTCTCCAGCACCAGCTTCCAGTTAGCGGCTACAGCACACCCTCCCCAGCCAGTAAGTGGAGTGGTGGGGGGCGAGGTGGGGGAGCTCTGAGTGGCAGCAGGCCTCAGGCTCCGGCCTCTGGGCGCGTCTGTTCTGTTGCAATGGTGCCGTCTCCTCTGGACAAGGGGGGCCGCTGTCTGGGGTCTCGAGGATGAAACGCAGTGGTCCTGTGGTTGTGTTTGATGTTGGGGGCCGCAGAGGGAGAGGTGAGCAGAGGCTGTTCCATGGCACCCCTCGAGGCCATCAAGAGCCTCACAAACAGCTCCAAGGACTGGACCCTGGGGCTGCAGGCGG
This sequence comes from Tonatia bakeri, assembly GCA_004024845.1. Classification (NCBI taxonomy): domain Eukaryota; kingdom Metazoa; phylum Chordata; class Mammalia; order Chiroptera; family Phyllostomidae; genus Tonatia; species Tonatia bakeri. The sequence continues at coordinate 11,993 of PVIA01008439.1, read as the reverse complement.
GTAAACAAACCTCTCAACGTTTGGTGGGAAAGGCAGCTCTGCTCCGGGCAGCACCCACCTAGTGCCCCGGCCGCCCACCGAGTGCCTCGGAGGGAAAGAGCTTGAAGGAGTAGAGAGGGGCAGGCTGCTGGGACCCTCTCCCACTGCCAGCTCTGCGCTGTGGGGAGGGGGAGAGGGAAGGACCCCGGAGCAGCCCGGAGGACAGGGCCAGTGTCCCAGGAGGAGTGCCTTCCTGGCCTCTGGCTGCGGACACACGCACGTTCTTGGCAGGGTCTGTGTTTTCTCTCAGCCTCCTTCCTCTGCCTCGGGGGTCCCCTGTTAGCTGGATGGGGGTCTCAGTACCCTTCCCTGGCTGGCTGAGCCAGGTAGTGGGAGGTGGCGGCGACTACGGCCAGCTGGCAGAGTCCAGACCTTGGGCCTGCCAGGCCGCTTACAGTAACTCTGGCCCCCAGGGCCCAGCTGGGCGCCCGGCCAGGGCTGGGGGGAGGAGGGAGCCGGGGCCTGGCCTGGGGCTGGAGGGGGGTTGGAAGCAGCAGAATAGACTGTGGACAGGCAGGCTGGCCGGTCAGTTGCTGACCTGGGAAACGTGTCCCACCTCCCCTGGTGGGCAGGGACTGAACACCCTGCCCCGGGCACCCACCACCCCTCCCACAGCTGCTGGCAAGCTGCCTGGCATCACTGCCCTGCGCTCCTGGCTGGGCTGGGCCAGTGCCCCCTTCTCAGCGTGGGGGCAGTGCACTCTCCCCACAGCCAGGGAGTCTCTTTGTCCCCGGGGCAGGCCCTGGCTGGGTGCCTGGCTGCCCGCACTGGCCCGGTGCCCACCGCCACCACTGCTTCCTGGATCGCCTTCCCTGGCCCCGCTGTGGCCCCCTGCCTCCCAGGCCCCACAGCTGCTGGCAGTTGAAGCTCTGTGTCTGTACCCCTTGAGGCCCCCATCTCGAGCCCTGGAGCGAGGGGCAGTCAGATGCTGCTTCAGTTTCCTCCATGCCCCCCACACCTTGTCTTCTGTTTCCTTCTCTCCTATCCTCATGTAGGGTGGGAGGCAGGCAGCAGAGTGTCCTGGGAGCCGGGCGCCCGATTCTGACCTGGCCTTCCGGTCTGTGCCAGGTGACAGAGAGGCCGGTCTCTGGGTTTGGGGTTGCTGGGGAGCAGGCGCGTGGGGCTGTGGTTCCGAGTGGCCGTGTGGGGTTGTTGCTGCATCTATAAGGACTGGGCTTCAAGTTTCCACTCGGGTAGCTGGCGCGCCTGCTTCTGCCAGGATGGGATTTGCTAGGGAGGGAGAAGCAGGGGGCCCTAGCCTGGTGTCTGCGGACAACTTGTCCTTCCCCTGGCGATGGGGACAGCACCCCAGACATGCTGCTGCCGTGGGGCCTGGACTCACAGAGAGGGGTCGGGGGCCTGGCCCCCAGCCTTGCCCTGTCCGGTGCCAGAGGAGTGAGTGCTTTGCCCTCTGAATGTTGCGAGCTTCTTCCTCTTTCTTAGAGGTGGGTGGAGAGGGCTTCCGGGTCCCCTACTTCCCACCCTGGTAACCTTTCCCCCAGGGTGGGGTGTTCCCTTTTCAGGCCAGTGAGGCTTCTCCGGCTTTCTCCACCCAGGTTGGGCAATGCCCCTCCCTGCCCCTCCCTGCGTGAGCCTGTGGGTTTCCCTGCCCCTCTCCCCCTCCTAGTAAACAACAACACCTCTCCCCACCCGGACCCGCAGCTTCTGAGCTTCTCCCTCACCTTCCCCTTTCTGGGACCAGGGGCATCTCCCTGCTCCTGCATGGGGCGGGGTGGGGGCGGCTCTCAGCGCTGGGCTTTGAAGCAGGACAAGTCAAAGCCACACGTGTGGGAGATGGAGGCAGCCTCGCCCTCCCGGCTCCAGGACAGCGCTGGGCTCAGGCACTTCCTAGCAGAGGTGGACATGCGTGCTCCCATTCCTGCAGGGGGCAGTGGTGGGCTCCGGTCCTCTGCCACCCTTCTGTAGGAAACCTTGCTGCTAAGGCTCCCTCCTCCCACTTCCCCCTTTCATCCCTCTGCCCAGTTCAGGAGGTGGGTGGACCTTGGGTGTCTTGGGTATACCCTTTAGAGACCCAGGGGCCTATGGAGTGACGTAGATATTCTCCAGGTGACTGTGTGTGTGTGTGGTGGGCGGGGTGGGGGGTATTTGTCCTGCTCTCGTCTGTCAGGGAGCCAGAGTTGGGAGGTCCCAGAGGTGGTACAGGATCCCGGCCCCTCCCCCACCCCGGGGCTCAGCCCCCTCTGGGGGCTGGTATTTACTGTGGAGGCTGGATTCTGTGTGCCCGGTGGAGGAGGTCAGGGTTGTGTGTGTTTTAGGGGTGGGGAGGTCAAGGCTGGGTGGGTGCGGGGAAGGGAGTTAATGGTTTGTGTGTATTGGGTGACACAGATCAGAGAGCCGAGTGTGTTTTGGGGGAACCAAATCTGGAGGAGCTGGGGACAGGTGTCACTTGGCTTGTGTGCTGGAGCGGGTGGTGACTTAGGGCACTGAGTGTTGAACAGGGCGTGGTCTGTGGATTATGTTGTGCGTTTGGGGAGGAAAGGTCTTTAATTCTTATCAGCTAGGCCGCAGGGGAAGGTAACCTGCCTTTTTCGCTGCTCACCCCGGGCATTCCGTAGGGAAGGAGGCTGTGCAGGCGGCTCAGTTTGAGTTCAGGCTCTGTCCTCGACTACTGTGGTGGCCGCTCTGTGAGCGGGTTCCTGGGCTGTGAGGCGGGACAGGAGCCGCTCGGAGGGCCAAGGCCAGGCCAGAGCATCTACGTCAGGTCATCCCATGAAGCACTCGGCTGCACGCTATGCTGGGGGGCGCTGCCGTCCGGTTGCTGGGGTGCCGCTCTCCTGACAGTGGAAAGGGACCCAGGCCCTTCCAGTGGGAGTTGGAGAGAGCAGGTTGCTAGCATCTGTGGAGCACCCAGTGTGCGGGGGACTTAACCTCCGGTTTACAGATCTCAGGACCCGCAGTCCTGGGAGAGCAACGCCAGCTGCATGTGCACGGGAGGAAACGGCTCCAGTGGAGTTTGTGCCTGGGTTCGGTGGCCTGGAAGGCCGGGCCGTTTCGACATCCAGATTGGCTTTTACGGGAGGGTATTTAGGGGGGCGCTCCTGGTGCGGGGAGACCTAGAGGGGGGAGCAGTGCCAACGTCGAAACCCCTTCCGCCGTGGCTGAGACCTGGCTTCTGCCTTAGAACTCCCACCTTCCCCCAATAGGGGGCGCAGGAAGCCGGGGCCGGAGCCTCGCCCCCTCTGCTCTGTTTTGCATCCTGAAGCCTGGAGGGAGAGAGCGATGGGCGGCCTGGGCCAGATCTCCATCCTGTCCTGGAAGTTGCGGATACAATCTGTTCACACCCATCCTCATCCCCGGACCTGCCTGCTGCAGCCCTGGGCTTTTGCAGAGCTCAGCAGGCGACCTTCCCCCACCTCCAGACAGACACTGTAGGAACAGCGTGTGAAGGCCTCGGCGCATGTTCCTATGTTTCCATTGTGGGCTGGGGGCAGGGAAACTGGAAGCACTCAACAGAGGATCAGGGAACGGGAACCCCAAGATTGGCCTTTCCTTTCTGTCCTACACTCACTGTGTGTGCCAAGAGACTGGGGAATGGCCCTAGGACCTGGGACCTTGGGGAGACATGGCGGGGGTGGGGGGTGTACCCTTCTCCTCCTTTTCCCTGCCACTCCCTCCTCCTACTTTTCCCAGAGGATAGGAGGGACAGCCCCGGGGGAGTGGGCATTGTTATGTTGGCCTGTCCTGGGGTCCAAAATGTAGAGTCAGCCAAAAGACAGTGGATGGAGTTTCGAATGAAAATGGGGCCCCTCACCTTTTATCTGGCAGCATTAATAATGCACAGACCCCTCCTGGGCAGGCTCCCAGCATGGGTTTGGGGGAGGGGACTCAGGAAACGAAGACTCTCCTCCTCTTAGAGGAGCCAAGGCCCGAGACATTATGTCCACCCCGTACCTAGGGCCATGTACCCATGGGGATGGGCCAGGGCTGACCCTGACTGCCCTTCACGGGCAGTAGCGTCTGTGGAAAGAGGAAGTGTTTCCCTTCTTCAAATTACTTTGGGGCGGTGCCCACACCGTCTTCTTTTTCCTCCTCCTCCTCCTTCATGGAGTCTGTGCACGGCCAGTGGAACCAGGCCTACGGGGGCGGCCAGATCAGAAATGGAGGCTTTTCCCTCCCCATTTTGACTGCTGGGGTGCTGGGACCCTCCACCAGACCACAGACCAGCACCCCTGTGGGCAGCAGCGTTAAAGGACAGCTCTTCCTGTTTAGCCGTGGGCAGGCCGCCCAGCCTCTCTCTGAGCCTGTTTCCTCCTCTTCAGCAAGACTCCGAGCCCACCCCTGGCTTGGGGACTCGCTGTGAGGCCCCAGCAACCTGCTTGCTGGTGATGGCCTGAGTGCACTTCAAGTACCCTTGCCCCGAGTGGTTGGAGCATCATCCTGTAACCAAAAGGTTGGGGGTTAGATTCCCCATCAGGGCACAAGCCTAGGTTGTGGGTTCATCCCTGGTCTGGGTGCCCGCGATCTGACCCCCAGTCCCTGTGCAGACCCCTGGGCAGACCCCTGGGCTGGGTGTGTGTGGGCAGCCGGTCAGTGCTTCTTCACATCGTTTCTCCCTCCCTCCCTCCCTCCCTCCCTCTCTTTCTCTAAAAAAGCAAATGAAAGTGTCCTCGGGTGAGGATTAAAAAAAAAGAGCACCCTTGAAGTGAGGCACAGTGGTGGTGAGGGGCTGGTGGAGCCAAAAAATTGTCCAGGGGGCTGGCCTCCCTGTGCTGGGATCTGCTGTCTGCCTGGCTCGGAGCCTCATGGTCTCCTGTTGGTTACCGTGTCTCCAGATGGGGTTGGGGACAGGCGGGGGCCATGCCTGGCGCAGCTGAGGGCCAGGTCGGTCGGGCCCACACCTGCTGAGGACGTGCTGGTGAATGCACAGGCCGAGAGGAGCTGTGGGCGACGCAGCAGAGGAGGGCAGACCCCACGCCTGTGGGCAGCCACCATGGAGCCCCCCCACCCCCGTGGATTGGCCCTCACTGTACCCTCTTCTCCTGCTGCCCCAGCACACCGTGCTCTGCTCTGACCTGTGCCACGACCTGGCTGTTGCCCAGAACAGGCATCTCATCCCTGGCTTCTCCCCCTCTCCAGCTCCGGAAATCCTTCAAGGAACATTTAAAAAAATTAATTTACTGGGTTTTTTAGAGAGAGAGGGAGAGAAACATAAATTTATTGTTCCACTTATTTATGCATTCATCAGTTGCTTCTTGTGTGTGCCCTGATCAGGGATCGAACCCACAACCTCGGCACATCAGGGTGATGCCCTAACCAACTGAGCTGCCTGCACAGGGCACAAGGGACATCTTGAATCCAGCCTGTTCCCAGAAACTTTCAGAGACGTTCCCCATAACTCACCACACTCTCCCTCCCTCCTTTGAATGCCTGTGGGTCCTTATTTTTTCTCTGGTATGACTCGCCTCTACCATGAAGTGACTTCCCCCCACCTAGGTCCCGCTGTGAGCTGTAATGGTCCAGCAGATGTTTCCCCCACCCCCAGGTCTTTGATGGCAGGGACAGCCTCTGACCCCTTCGTCCTATGAACGCAGAGCCTAGTGCATAACTGGGGCCCAGTAGCTACATCATTTGGGAGGAAAGGCACCACAGGCTGTGGAAGCATCCACCCTCCTCCCCAGCAGTCTCCTTCACTGCTGAGGCTTGCCTTCCGCCTCAGAACTCACTTAGTGAGACCTCACCTCGGAGCACTGCACGCACTTGTCCTGGTACCAGCCCAATAGACTCCTTTACTTTCCAGTCTCGGGAACTGGGTGCTGTTTCACCAGGCACACCAGAGTTCTCTTCGAGATCTCCCTCCCTGCCCCCACTCACCCTGCCTTGATTCTGTCATTAAAAAATTTCAAGAATCTACCTTCCTGTCTATCACCACTGCTGGTTTCCTAGACTGCACCCCCGTCGTGTGCTGTCTGGGCGACTACTGTAGCTTCCAGTGGGTCTCCCGTGCCCTCCTACAGTCTGTTCTTCACACAGCTAGCTGCTGGAACGAGCTTACGACGCTGTAGCTCACATCCTGCCTCTCCTGTCCTTGAAATTTTCCTGTGGGTTGTCCCTGCCTGTAGGATACAACCCAAAAGTCTAACTGAGGCCAACAGGCCCCCCTGGCCTGGCTTCAGCCCCCCTCTCCAGCCTGGTCTTGTGCCCCTTTTCCTCTGGAATTTTACGCTCCGTCCACCCCAAGTCCTCTGTCAGCACTTTGGATGAACCCATCAACTTCTGTGAACCAGGACCTTCGCGCAGGCTTTTTTACTGGGACCGCACTCCTTGCTACTCTTTGCCTGGCTGACTAGGTCTCTGCTTTGCTCTTCCATGACCCGTCAACACCTACATTAACTCTGCTTCAAAGCACACAATATTTGTGTCATAACACCAATCAGTGATCACAGTTTCTCTCTCACACACATACACACACACACACAAATATTTGTTTAATGGCTGCTGGCCCATAAAGTCTGCAAGGGCAGGCTCGCCGGAGTGTCCAGGTGGGAGGTGTTCCAAAATATCCCCCCACCCCTTCAATCGGCCTGGCATGGTAGGAATATGGGCTTTGATGTCAGAAACTTCAAATGCACCGCCCTTTATTAGCAGTGTGATCTTGGACAACCCACGTAGCCTTGATGTAAAATAGGAATAGTGCCTGCTTTTCTCTTGGAGTTCCCGTTAGGGTTCAATGACAATACACATGTTAAGAATCTGGCTTCTAGAAGAATATCCTTGGGAAGCATGTAAATTCCTACCCCCTTTCAGAACCAGGGAGCTCCGCTGCAGGGTCATAGGATCCACTCTCCTCCAGGGGCATCCCCTGCTTCAGGGACCCACCCAACCTAGGCCTTTCTTCCAATGTACAGGCATCTCGAGAACTTCCAGGAGGAAGTGGTCAGTTGTAAGGGACCAGCCGGTCCTTTGATCTCTCCAGGGCTGGACTGTGCGGTGGGGGTGCCGATCCTGGTTCCGCGGCTGGGAGACACCCTGGGCGGGGCTTTGCTCACCGGAAGCGCGCAGAGCGTGGGGAGGGGAGCCCCGGCTGCGCGCGTCTTTGCTGAAGCACCCGCGCTGCAGCGTCGGGTTCCGGCGGGCGGGCGGCCAGTCACACATGATGTCACAGACAATGACACAAGCCGGGTGTCTCAATCCGACGCAGCGCCTGAGCTGCACAATGTCACACCCGGGACACCCGGCACGCCGCGTCCGTGGCGCTAACACTTGGCCGCACGCACCCCTGCCCTTCACCTCCCGCGGCGTCTCTCTGTGCCAACGGGGAAGCTGGCCCAGCCCGGCTGGGCAGGGGGCCGGCAGGCGAGCCCCACGGGCGGGCTGGCGAGCGGGTGATGTCACGGGCAGCGGTGGGTGGGTCACCCGGAGGTGAGGCGCCGCCAGGCGAGTTCAGCGAGAGTTCAGCCGCATTGCATTAGGCAAATGAGGCCCGGGCTGGGTGGGGGTGTGTTAGGGGAGGACACCGGGACCACCCCTCTCCTCCTAGCACCAACACTTCCCCCGCTGGCAGCGCCGGTTCCGGGACTGACCAAGCCACGGGGGAGGCTGGGAGCCGGAACTGGGTTGGGGGAAATGTCCGCCCCTCTTCCGTCCTGGCCTTCGCACGCAGCCCCCTCCTCTCCCGGGGCCTGGCCTCCGTCCGTGCTCGGCGCACTCCTCCTCGGGAGCCTTTTCCCTTCCGTCTCCTCTTCTCTCCTCCCCCTTCCCAGGCCCCCCCCCCCTCGCGCGTCCATATCCCGCCTCTCGGTCTCAGTCCCGGCGTTTCTCCGGCTGCAGCCGGTCCAGCGGGGAAAGGGTTAAGCCTGGGGGTGGTGCCTGGACGGGATGGGGCGGAGGAAAGGGGTGGGACCGCAGGCGAGCGGGGCTCCGGTTGGGGGTGGGGGGCGGCGGCGCGCACCGCCCGAGCCCCAGCGCCGGGCCTGGCGGAGGCGGGGCCGCGCGGGGTCCCCACCCCCACCCGGTGTCCTCGCCCGGGAGAAGCCCGGGAGCCCCGGCGGGGAGGAGGAAGTGCTCGGTGAGCCCCCGCCTCCCGCGTTGATCCCGCCTCCGCCCGGCGCTCTTGGGGAGCCGCGGGACTCAGCCTCGGACACCATGAGACTCGAGACGGGAGACCCCTCGAGGTGAAGCCTCCGAGTTCCGGGGCTCGGTCAGGCGTTCCCCGGGGAAGCCGAGGGCCCCCCCTCGCCCTGCGCCACATACAACTTCCCCGCTTTTCACCTGGGATTGGCGGAGCAGCGGCTGACTTAAACGGGAACGCGGGATTCCGGGCAGAGGGCGGCCGCCCGCCCGGGTCGCCAGTCGGGGCGAGGGGTGGGGGGACGTGCCCCTCGCCCCCAGCTGCTCTCCTCGGATGGCGCCTCCGGCTGAGTGAGGGAGGCGACGCTCACGACTTCCCCGCCTGGACCTCTTGTCTTCGCCGAGAAGATGTATGAGAGTGTAGAAGTGGGGGGGCTCGCCCCCACCCCCAACCCCTTCCTGGTGGTGGATTTTTATAACCAGAACCGGGCCTGTTTGCTCCCGGAGAAGGGGCTGCCCGCCCCCGGTCCCTACTCTACCCCGCTCCGGACTCCGTTTTGGAACGGCTCAAACCACTGTAGGTACCAGCCACCCTTCTCCTATTGTATAGGGTGGGGGTGCGTGGTGGGGCTTCCGAACCTACCAGGGGATGCGAGCCTGGGGGCGTGGTGGGGTCTCGTCTCTCCCCTTCACCTCCCCTTGTTTTCTCTTGCTGAAGCGGTTTCCTCGCTGCACAGCTGGAAGAACCACAGGCACTATTTCTGTTACCTTGGGGCTGAGAAACTTTGGGGCTTCCTCCCTTCAGGAAACATTTGTTCATTTATCCTTACACTTCTTGGAGGGAAAAGGAAGCCCCTTGCCCCACTTTCCATAATCTTGCTTGGCATCCAGTGGCTTCACAGCAGAGCGGTCCTTTCTCGCATCCGGGAGGGTGGGGTAAAGATCCCATTTGTGGGCTTGTCTGCCCGGAGGAGGAGAGGCCTCCTCCCCAGACCCCAGCCCTTGCCCTTGTGTCCTTAGAGTGAGTGTCGGGGGAGTGCAGGGTGGCCTTGGCGTTGGCAGCGGGGTGTGGCAGGAAGGGGCAACTGCAACTTCATCAGACACCCCTCTGCCCTGGGAAGCGACCTATCCTTGGGCAGGGGCACCTGCCCATCTGGGTGTCGTGGTGGCCCTGGACACTTGGCTGGCACCATGGAGGCTTCTGTCCAGGAACGGAGGGGAGAGCTGGTCTGGTGGGAAGAACTGTCCTCCCCCTAACCCTAACCCGGGTTGTTCTCTGGGGATGAGTGTGTTTTTTTTTTACTGGTCTGGGGCTGCTGTGGAAATGAGTATATTCCCCCCCCCACCCCAGCCATGTCCTTTTGTTACCCCGTGTTCACTTGGGGACAGGGGCAGGTGCTAGACTGTCCCTTCCTAAGAGGGGCACTGAGGAGAACCCTGGAGCCCTGGCAGCCTGCTCCCCTTCTGCCCTCACTGTCCCCTGCCTGGGTTCAGGCTCCTCTGGTGGGGGAGGGGCTCAGTGCACTGTGGGAGCTGTGAGGGGGGCGGTGCACTTCTGGGCGTGTTCACACCCAGCCTTGCCCACCGCTTACCTGGGTGGGAGAGCGCTGGCTCTGTGCCTCGAGGGTTATTGTTACCAGGCTCGGATTCTTCCCCGGAGCGTCTCCCACCCTCCAGAACCTGCCGTCTCCCTCTCGCCAGCCAGGGAGGAGGGCTGGGGTGGGTCTCCTGGGGCCTGGCAGATTGGAGAGGGTTGAGGGCAACCCCCGGCCCCTTTGCTCTAGAAGGGGAGACCGAGAGACACCCCACCACTGCCCCTCTCAGAGCCACCTTAACCCCCGTCTTTGCTTTGTCCTGTCCCCTGACCTTTGCCTCCGGGGCGGGTAGGCTGGGAGGCTGCAGACAGTGGGAGGGACCGAGGTGTGAGCTTAGGTTGACTTTGGCAAAAACGGAGAGGTGAGGGCTGTGACCCCAGGACATTCCCATGAACCCCGAGCTGGAGGAAGGTGGCCCCTCCCCCAGTGGATAATTGGGACAAGGCTTCCAGGGCCACCCCCTCCACCACTGTGGCTGCCTTTTCCAGAGGACTGGGGTGAAGCAGGGATGGGGGACCTTAAGTTGCAGCCCTGTCTCTTTGCCCATGAGGGCAGCTCGTTTTTTTTCTGGCCCCAAGGGGAAGGGGGAGGAGTGTGGAGTCCCATAGGCCCCGGAGTCGCGGGTTTGGTGAGGCAGGTCGTGGGGAAGTGGAGGCTGCCCCCACACCCTGTCTGGGCCCATAGACTGTGTAGGTGTCTGTGTTTTTGGGTAGGGTGCAGTGGGTTCAGCCCCCAAGGCTGTGAGCCCCCCCAGGGGGGTTCCTGAGGCCCTGGAAGACTTGGAGGCCAGAGGGGGGACTAGACCTTGCCTAGAGCATTCAGGGTTGCTAGCACTGCCTTGGCGTGTGCACAGGTCCTCTGGTGACAGGCCACTCCATCCCCTCAAAGAGTTGTCCACCTCTGCCTCCTTCATCCAAGGTGGAAAGAGACCTCCTCCGTCCTACACAGCCCTGGGGACGTTGCCATCCTCCCCAGAGCTCCCATTTGGGGGCACTAGAGGACAAGGGGTACACAGGATGTGGTTCCCCATCTGTCCCCAACCAATCTCCGCCGCTCACGCCTTTGCCCCGCTCCCAGACGTCCAAGAATGTGAAGCACGTGGCCCCCTGTACTGGGGGGAGGAGGAAAGATGCTTATCGGCGGCGGCCACTGGGCCGGGGGCCTTCTTCCGCTGCTGCCAAGCTGCACCCGAGCCACCCCCTCCCACCCCTGGGAGGAAGGGCAGTGCCGAGGGCCCTGCGCCCCCTTCCCGTCCCTCCCCAGGGGCTGCAAGGGGAGCTGCAGAGGAGCGGGCGCCAGCTGGATCGGGAGGGGAGCCGCTGGCCGGGGGCCCGGCTGATTTCCTGCTGATCTCCTCCAGGAAACCAGCCCCTTGTGCGCGCCTGCGAATGGCTCTGGGGTGTGGGGAATCCAGCGCGCTCTACGCCTCCTGCCGGACCGGAGGGGAGCGGGGGAGGGGCACCCTGGCAGCGCCGGAGGGGACCCAGGCTTCCTGGGCCGTTGCCAGCCCAGCGCGGGGCACTGGAACTTTGAGCCGAGAAGGTGTGGTGCTTCTCCAGCCCAGGCCTTTCTGCAGGAAGAGGAGAGATTTGTGGGCTGGGGCCTCTGGGGAGGGAGGTGAGCGGGGAGGGGCCGGGCCACAGCAGTCCTTCCCCCATGGGTGGTGTGGCCTCAGTCGAAGCTGTGTCCTTAACCCTTGCAGAGTCTGTGAGGGTCCCAGAGTGCCTCTTGTCTATCCCAACTGCTGGCTGGAGGCCTGAGGAGGGGACTGGGCCCGACTCTGGGCCCAAAGGGCACACCGGGAAACCTCCGCCCTGTTCCCTGGGTGACAGGTAGGATGTGCCAGAGGTAGGGGTGCAGACCACCTTAGAGCCTCCAAGGCTGGCAGCCAGCACTGCCTGGTGGGTGGAGCCTCAGCCCCCAAAGGCCTCAGCCCAAACTGTAGACTCCACGCAGGGCATCCCCCGTCCTAGCAAACAGTTCTGAAACACACATTCTTTCAGTCCATAAACATGCTCTGGACTTTGCCTGGGCTCCAAATTTCTGCAGGCATTTGCCCCACTAGTCTAACTGACCTTGGAGCTGTCCGCCCATCTGTCTGTCCCTCATCCTGGTATCTGGTGTGTCTCCTCTTGCCCTGCCTCCCCTCCCCCCCACTCTGTACCCCAAAGCTCCCCTGTCCTGTTCTCCCCCTCCAGTCTAGTCCATTTCAGAGGTGGGGCCTTGGGGAGGCTGACGCAGGGCAAAGGGTCGATGGGGAGGGGAGGGGAGGGGAGGGGAGGGGAGACAGGTCAGTGCCTCATCCTCTGTTGGAACGCTGACTGGGATTCG
>PVIA01008438.1:0-71814 GCA_004024845.1 Tonatia bakeri | reverse complement strand
AAATGGAGGGTTAGCAACAGGGAAGTAGGAGGAGGATGGAGGGGGGAAAGATATAGAGAGTAAGTAGCAAAGACAGTAGGTAGAAAATAGACAGGGGGAAGGTAAGAATAGTATGGGACATGTAGACACTAAAGAACTTGTGACACATGGACATGAACTGAAGGGGGGAATGTGGGTGGGAGGGGATGGGCAGGGTGGTGGGGAGTGAAGGGGGAAAATGGGCCAACTGTAATAGCATAATCAATAAAATAATGAATTAAAATTTAAAAAAAGAAAAATAAATTTTAAAAAAACCTGAATGTGAAAAAGTAGAGCACACAAACAGGAATCTGGGGAGGAGTCAAGACAGATGCCACAATTTTGGAAGAGACCTGCCCTATTTTAAATGAGGCTCAGGTATGGGAAGGAAGTCATATTAAGGAATGGAGGAAGGAAGACTTCAGACAGCACAGTTCAATCAGCCTAAAAAGAAGACTTTCATGCAGGGCAGTAGAGCAAGCTGATCTTCAGTTCAAGGGATAGGCCAACTTCTCAGGAAGCCCAAGTCAGACAAAATACCAGTACCCTCTGTTTAAAAAGAGCAGAGACCTGGAGACTTTATTCACAGAAGAACAGGGTAGATAATGGGTTTTGGAGAATGCTGAGAGCCTCTTGGACCTTCATCTCATATCATCCATAAACAAGGACCCAAGAAAGCTATGGAGAGCCTGAGAAACATCTGACAATAGATATCAAAGACTTTAGTCCCTGACAGGCTCTGAGGAGGAGCAGCCATAGGGGCTGAGCAGAAGGCCTGATATTGGGAGGCCATGAAGTCAAGATCAGGATGGGAAGAGCTGCAAGACTAACGTAATCCTGAAACACTAACAGAGCTACAGCTACAGAAGTCTTCCATTTTCCCTCCATGGTGCCAGACTGCATCTAGAGCTCAATGAAAGTTTTAAAAAATAAAATAAAAGCCACATAGCTAGAGAGAGCTAAGGGCAAGGTACCAGGCAGTTTTCACAAGAAAATCACTTGAAAAGAGAGGCTGCTCTTCTCTTCTCCTCCTTTCCGAGGTTCTTCTTTCCCCTTTTTCTCATTGCTCCACTCTCCCTATAGTTTCCATCCATCAAGGAGACTGACTAACTTTGCGTACACAGATCTGAGGTTGTTCCAGAAACTCTTATTTAGAATTGGGCCAATTAGTTGACCTCTTTATACCTCATTTCCTTATTTTTGTAATTATGATGATAACATCTACTTTAAAAGGTGTAAGAATTAATCAAAATCATATATTTAACAAGTTTAGCTCAGCACCAGGCATAGAAAATTCTCAAGTAGTATCAATTACTTCTAGCACTCCTCACTTAGGCATTTCATAAATATTCGCTTAAATGAAAGTAATTAAAAGTGATGTAAATTAAGTTGGAGTCTCTTGGTTGATGATCACTAGTAGAAGTATCTGAGTTAATCTAAATGTCTTTTTTTCCCCCAACATGTAAGAATTTGTAATTATGAATAAATCATTGTAATATTTTAGGCTTTCCTGGCTAGTCTTTTACTTCATGAGAACTTAATGAGATTTTTCCTCTTCTTGCAGCTTTGCGTTACTTACCATTTTACAATGCCTGAACTCACACACGGAGCAGCAGAGCGTCACTCCTCTCAGTGATGTGGAACACAGGAACAGCGGCTCAGGGTTTGACAGCCATGCCCAGACCTTAGAGACCAATGCAGGATCACGGTTAACACATTCAGAGTATTAATAGTACAATTAAACCACAAAATCCACCCACTTCTGATATTTGATAGTTGCCAATTTCCTTGCTATTACCCCAAATTCACAGATCTCCTGTCTCTCCTGATATGTGTTTTCTCAACCAGAAATATCTATAATCAGGTAGACAAATCCTGAGTGATATTTCTTCCTAAGTGGACTCCAAATGGCTTGAATGAGTATCTAACTAGAAAAGAAGTGATCTCAATGTATAGATATGCTATATGCACTGCTATCATTAATTAAGCTGCAACACATTGTTTCTTATAACAGAGGAGAATGTTAAATTTTGTTTCAATACATTTTCTTCATATATTAAAAAATTAATTGGCCATCTTCTCAACAGATATAATTATATAACCATTATTTTTACTTCCTGGTATGGTTGCCAAAGAGCTACTCCTAGAACTATAGCTGCCATGTTATTATTTATTATTTGCACTTTATAATGAATAAGCAACCATGATACAAGATCATTCCCTTCAAAATGTGGGACTCCCACCTTCCCTCAGAGTACATCATAAGCCATTTGTGACCAGCTCACACAGCAACTAGGTGACTATGCCAGTTCCAATCTATATATCAAATACTAATGAGACTAAGGTAATCTTGTAGGTGAGATAAAAATTGAGATAGAAGGTTCTAGTATTTTGTTTCCCCACACCCTAATGGATCATCCGGCTTACTCCACTGGCTACACGCCCCCACCCCTCTTTGGAGACCACTGCTGTGAATGCTTTACCAAGTAACAAACATTTCAACAGCATAAAAAGGAAACATTTGGGGAGTAATACCAATAGTCTTATGGGAGTCCATTTACAGAATTAATTGATAAGAATCGCAAAATGAAGAAATCCTGAATTGTGTAAGTAAACAACATCTAAGGGTGCCATATGCTCCTGGGCTCACACACACGAGCAAAAGAGAAGCTGCAAAGAGTAACATGGACTTGAGCCTCATCATTAATGTGTAAAAGAGTTTTGCTGGGGCAGCAGCAGTCAGCAACCTCTTTGAACATCCTCCACATGCATCATACTTAGAATGATGTATTGGTTTCCCAGGCTTGCCGTTGCTTTGGCCTTCTGTGTGACGCGTTGTGTCGTATATATGGTGTGTTTTAACCTGACCTGTTTGTGTCACCTTTCTCGAACCAGGCCTGGTTGTAGTGACGCATGATTCCCATTGTAGTTACAGTAGAATGATAAAGGAGCCTCAGGAAAGAGCCCACTCACTATCTCCACTGTCTTTTTTTTGGGGGGGTAAAAGAAGTCAGTTCTGAAAGGGCTGTTGCAATCACATTCTGAATCTATTTGCTGGAAAGTAATGTTCCATTCACTGGAATGTTGACTTGAATCATCTTGTTGATTTGGAAAACAAATTTATAAACAACCAACCAACACTTACAAACTCTTATTTTTCAAATCTTTTCCTCCAAAATACTTCATTTACATTTTGGGGAAGTGAATGTGCTAATTTACATATATATTCCTAATTTCCATCTCTTTCCCACCCTTTCTGGTTTCAAAGAATGAATAAAGTACACTCAGTGTTTTACCTCTGCTTGGAGAATTTTATGTATACCCATAAGGATTACTGTGGCATACATTCCCCATTTTAAATACTATTTTCCTTGTCTCTCAAACTCAAATATGGTAAGGATTTATTTGTAAGTGTGTGAGAAAGTCAGATAATATTTCTCTATGAAAAATAAAAGAACTTTGTAAGTTATTAGTGAAGTGGTAATGCATGTGTGTGTGTGGTTGTACATGGGAGCACACTTAAATGTTCTCCAGTAACTTGGAGGTAAGGGCGCTTAGAAATAACTGAGCCTTTTTGGATATCATTTAAGCTACCAGCTGCTGGAATTAAAAGTACCCTCTTATTGTTAAATGGTAAAATGGCCAAAAATGAAGCAGAGCAGAAACATGCCAAATCATCTCACAGACAAAATGTTTCTCAGACCAGAACAATATTGATTATACCAACATAATATGAAACAGAATATGTTCATACAAATGGGGTTTAGTCGATGAAGAATTTTAAATGAATATAACCACAGAGTATGTTTCTAATTCCTTTCTTCACTATTCAAGATGAGGTTAGTCAGGCATTTCTCTGGGAAGAAGAAATCTTTGTTGCGGGTGCAAGCACAGCCAGGCTGCAGAGCTGCTGTCTCACAGATTTTACCTAGCCGCTCACTCATGCCCTCGAACTCTTCACAACTTGAGTTATTTTAAGAGTCACTCCTTACAAGTGTACAGTTGCATTAGATTAGTAAATGTATACAGTTGTGTAATCATGACTGCAATCTAGTTTTAGAACATTTTTGTCACCTGTAAAGTTTTTTATGCCCATCTATAATCAATTTCCACTCATACTGTCAGCCCCAGACAATCATAAATCTGCTTTCTGTCTATTACAGATTTAGCTTTTCTGGAAATTCATATAAATGAAATCATACAACATGTAGTCTTTTGTGATCAGCTCCTTTCATTTAGCATAATCTTTTTGAAGATCATTCATGTTGTTAGGTACCAGTATATCACTTTTAAACTGCCAAATAGCATTCCATTGTATGGATATACATATTATCTATTCATCAGTTTGAGGACATTCAGATTGCATAGATACCCTGTCATTAACTAACAAGTCTTTGTGTGGACAAGTGTTTTAATTTCTCTTGGGTAGACACTTAGGAGTGGAATTTCTTTATCAGATATAAGTATATGTACATGGCTAGGCCATACTCACTAGCAATGTATAAGGATTTCAGTTTCTCCAAATCCTTACCAACACTTAGTGCTACAGTATAAATCTTTTGGATTATCACCATTCTAGTGGGTATGTATAGGTTATCTCATTGAGGTTTTAATTTGTATTTCTCCAATAACTAATGATATTAAGTTTCATGTGCTCATTGGAAATTTATATATTTTCTTTGTGAAATATCTATTCAAATATGTTGCCCATTAAGTTGCTTGCCTTCTTATTAAGTGATAAATATTTTTTACATTTTAATTGCAAGTCCCTTATCAGTTATGTGTTTTGCAAATATTTTTCTCCCAGTCTGTTACTAGTCTTTACATTTTCTTTCTCTTGAAATGAAAAAGATTGTTTAAAATTTTTACTAAGTCAAATTTATCAGTTATTTACTTCATTGATCTAGGAAGTTGTTGCCTAACCCGAAGTCACAAAAACTTAGTTTTTGTGTCTCCTGTGTTTTCTTCTAGAAGTTTTGTGGTTCCAACTATTATCTATTTCAAGCCAATATTGTATGTGTATGGTATGACATAAGGAGTAGGCTCACATTTGGGATGTATATATTCAATTTTCCCAGATAAAAAGACTATCTCATCCGTCACTGAATATCTTTGGCACCTTTGTTAAAAAGCAATCAGCCATCAATATTAAGGATTTCTCCCTTGATACAATACAAATCACAGTATCCTCTCACAATAACTTGACTACCTACATAAATCAGCTTTTACTCAAGGAATACACTGCTACGGCTAGTGTGAACATTAATGCATATTTCTCACTTTAAATAAATTAACTGGAATTCCAACTCATACATAAATGTGTAAGTTCAGCTAACCTAAGTTCATGAGCCCACAAAGATGACAACCTAATTAGGGTAAATTTCTCAAGGTCATCATAATCTTAGGAGGATACTTTGCAGCCAGTCAGCTTCTCCTGATGCCACTTTTAAAAAACCTCCTAACTTTAATTACAAATAAATGTCGCTGAGCCTCTTTCATGTGAAAGGCACTATGAAGGATTCAAAGAAATATAAACTGAGCCAGTACTCCTCTGACATGGGCCAATGTGACCAATCAGGTTGCTCGTGCCCAGAATCCACCGTGATTAATGGGGTCTAGACTGCTGGCTGTAAATATTTTGAATATCACCACTGAACATAGATATGGTTCTCAGTCCTCCATGAGCTTACAGTATAGTTGAAGAGGTAAGACAATTGTGTATTTAAAATATCCAGGGCAGTAAGTGGTATGTTGGGGTCAGAAGATTAAGAAAGGAAAAATCACAGACAGCTTCTGATAATGTGAGCAGAAAAAGTGGAAAAATGTTCATAAAGATCAATAAAATAAGTCTTTTAAAAGAATAATATTGCATAAAATTTAGGCTTTGTAGACATACAACTTAGTGATGCTGATGCTATGTCATAAACATAGCATCTGATAAAATTAATTTAATTTTTAAAATAACAATATTGATTGCCACCACTTATTAACTGCCTACTGGGTACGAAGCTATGAACTGTGTTACCTAACTATGCTAGGCTGTAACTATGCTGAGCTATGGGCTATATTACCTCTAATTCTTACAACAAACCTAATAAATGGAAGATGTTATTGTAGCCATAGGCTCAATCTGGCCAGCATGGAATACGAAAGGGACAATTATATTCAAATTGAAATATTTCAAGCCACATTCCTACAATAAAAAATTTATTCTTTTCCAGGCTTTTCTGCTCCAAGGGATTACTCAGAACCCAAGGAATGCTTATGTAGGTTGTAAATTATCCTCCCCATTGCCTCTTGCCTCTGCCTTTGTCCAAGAGGGAACCGTAATAATTTAATCACAGGCATGGGGTCAGTCACTATGACAGCTGATCTTTGGACAGCTAATACAGTGGCCTTAGTTTTTCTCAGTGATGTCACTGAGGAAGTTCTCTGTGATTTTGAATATTCAGTGTTCGTCAAGATACAGAAATATGTTTTCTCTCCCTATTGTCATGTTGAGTCCTGATCCCACTGCATGAATAGCTTCTATTAAATTTGAGAAGAGCACTTTCCTGGGTGTGACCCTGGTGCCAGGGTCATAAGGAGCTAAGGACTTAGCCACATTCTGGGTCAAGATTTAGGTTTTTCCCCAAGACCTCCTCATTCAAGCCCTTGAGAACTTAAGTTCATATCTCTCTTACTGTCAAAGCCTACCACAACTCACTTAGTGTCAAAGGAATTGCTTGAGAAGAACATTCACATATAACCCTGTCTTTATTATAGAGCTAGGAAAGCAGAGGCTAAGAGAGTTTAAGTGAGCTGCCTCTGATAAACATGAAATACAAACATCATTTTCAAATTCCCAAGCTGATTTTTTTCACTCTGCTTTAGTGTCCACCAAATCTTTGAAAATTGCAGATAAATCAGTTCTGGGCATCTTGGACCTGAGAAAAGAGCCAAAATGTCTTCCTTCATCTCCACAGAAACATCTAGTCAAATAAGATGAAAAGGGTGTCTGATACACAGCTTAAAAGTCTCTCATTCTGCTATGGTTTCTAGTCTGAAAGAATGTTTGTGTAAACCAAATTGTGAGCTGTGAGTAAACAGCCCAAAGCTATTTATTAATTTGAGTGTAAATAAAAGTACAGTTGAGTTTCATTCTACAATAAGTTTATAGAATCTAGCACACATAGATGGCATTGCAGGACAGAAAAGGAGAGAGGAAAAAAATACACTCTAACATTGCCTTCCTGCAGTGAAAAAACCCTTGTTAGGATGCCAGGCACAGGGTTTATGATGACGGTCTTACCACTCACTAACTGGCCGTACCTCCCCCTCAGCACGTCACTACTTTCTTTAAAGACCCTGCTACCCCTCGGCTTATCCGCCTTCAAGCTGGAGCAGAGGACGGGGGTGTGAGGACCAGATGATAAAAAGTAAGCGTACACAGGGAAAAAAGTTAATACTAACACAACTACACATTAAGAAACTTTCTTTGTTGGACAACTCAATAATACAAATAATAATCTAGACTGGAATACTGAAAAGACAATGACCTCTGAAGTCAGATAAGTTGTAATAATAACATAAACTAATTCAAATATAGTTTCTATTATTTCTTAAATATTTGACCTTGAGCAAGTTAATTCACTTTACCTCAGTTTTCTCATCAATACCCTAGGGCTGCATTGAGACTATACATCAGCTACTCTTGGTTCTGATCTGTAACAGCACTACAGATCAGTGGATTTAATGGAAGCTTTTGGTTCTAGTTGACTCAAGTTTCCAAATATGGCTTTTGGTGAAACTAGTGACATGTTCTTGGTTTTCTTTTGACCAAAGCTGACAGGGTCTTCTAGTAGACATGGTTAGAATATATACATACATATATACATATATATATAGGTATAGATCAATCTAAACAAAAATATATAAACACAAATAATATCCATTTGAAAGGAAACTATATTAGTGAGAATGAGGATACTTTATAGTAAAGTGCAGTAATAAATAACTCTAAAGAGCCAGTATCTTATATAAGTTAGTTGACTATTCTCCAACTTGAACTCATGCCATTTGAAAAAACTGGTATTTCTCAGTTCACTGTGGTAAGTAAATAAAGAAATAAAGATACATGCTGGCTCTTACATGCCTCATTTGAAAGTGGCACTCATTATTTCTGCTTCCAGTCGCTCAGACAAAGCATTGCTGTGGGTCAGCCTAACTGGGAAATACAGGGAACACTTACTTACTATACATCTGATATCATAGTATTTACCTGCTTGGGTGTCTAAATATCTGAGTATAGCATTGATATCAACAGAGTGGTTATAACAATTATATAAAATAACTTACAGTAAGAACCTAACCTAGGGTCTGGCATATACTTAGAATTCATTAAATGTTAGTCACTTTTTCCTATCCCTAGTCTCAAAAGTACACTTTGCCAATCTTACAGAACCATCCCCAACAACCTATGTGTTCCTAGATAATACAGTCAAGGCACCCTCACAACTTGTTCAGGGCACCACAAAGAGGCAGGCTGAAAATGCTGAGTATATATGTTCATTATTATCTCTTAACCCTCACCAAGGGTAAGTTTATTGATTTGAAAGAGAAAGAGAGAGAAACATTGCTGCTAGAAAGAAACACTGATCAGTTGCTTCCTGTATGGACCCTGAGCAGGGACTGAACCTGCAACCTAGTATGTGCCCTGACTGGGGTTGAACCCATACATTTTGTTGTATGGGATGACACTCCAACAACTGAGCCACCTGGCCAGGGTAACTATATCTTTATGACAATTGCAGGCCATCTTTTCAAGTGCCAATATCACAAATATAGATCATAACATTCATCTGTTGGGGGTTCTTCTATGGTTCACCAAATTTTAAGGGAAAAGTTGAAACTCCTTAATGTAACACACAAGACCCCTTTGGAGTTGTTACTCCAGCCTCCCTCACTCAGCGCATAACACGTGCCTCACTCACACTCACCCTCCACTCCAGCCCTGACAAACAGCTTCCATGACCCTGGACAACTCCATTTTATGCCACATTTCTCTACATGAGCAGAACCTGCTGGATTTTCCTGAAATGTCTTTTAGTCACACTTCACCTGATCACTTGTGCTTTATCCCCCACCTTTTCTGAAATGCTTTCTCTGGCTCTTGCAGTCAGACTGAGATGGCCACATCTAAGCCTGGCAGCATCCTGTCCATACCCGTATCGCAAAGTACTGACTTACAAACATTGTTCCAAGGGGCTGTCACCCTGCTCTCAACTAGAGACTCACAGGAGGCTCAGATGTTGTGAGTCTGATGCTGGATCTTCAGGGCGTGATAAGGTGTTTAAAAAAAAGATTTTATTTATTTCATTTTAGAGAGAGGGGAACAGAGGGAAAGAAACATCGATATGTGAGAGAAACATTGATCCATCACCTCTCACACGTGCCCCAACCGGTGTCCAAAGCCAGAGCCCAGACATGTGCCCTGACCTGGAATCAAACCAGCAACCTTTCAGTTTGTGGAACGACACCCAACCAACTAAGCCACATCAGTCAGGGCCTGATAAGATGTTTTGCACATTGTGAGAAAATAGAAAAGTTTATCTAATCAATTAATGCAGCCTCATCTTTGTAGTTTGATATATGATTCCACACTCTTCCCTGAGCCACAATTCTTACATTTCTCAAAAAATTACTAATTCAAATATACTATCTCTCTGTCAATTACTGTCATTGGCTACCTTTGGCCACTGCTGACTGAGGCTGGGCAAAGTGCCAAATTCCGCTTGCTGACTAAGTTGAAGGGGTGGACAGTGCATTGTTTGAAGCAAGAGAGGTCTGAAACCATATTCTTGATTCATCACTCACTACCTGCATGACCTCAGCCTGGGTCTCTTAATCTTTACCATTTCAATTGCCCCATAAGAAAATAAGGACTATTGTCTCTATGCCATGGGGCTACTGTAGAGGTTATAAATAAATCCTAATTTGGGGCCTGTTTACATATGACTCCAGATCAAGAAAACTGAATTTCCTAGAAGCCTCTTTAGGCATGGAAGGAGTTGTTTTAGGGTTTTGTTTTGTTTTGTTTTAAAGGAAACGTCTTGAAAAGCTGATTGGAATAACAGATAAGATCCCAAGAGGTCTGAATGTGCAAACTACCCTGTAGAAAAAAGACAAAGAATTTTTCCTTAAGGAGCAGAAATTAGGGCAAAGGGGGGAAATGAGAGGAGTAAAAAAGGAAGTCAAGAAATTATAAAAGACTTCCCTGTAATCCCTCAACTTTAAGTCTAAACATATGGAGCATGCATTTTAGAGCATCTAATAGTATATTCTGTCACATGATAAGCAGTCTATAAATTACAGATGCATTTATTATTTAAAGTGTAGTTTCTTACTCTAGGATGCATTCTTATTTGTATCCTGATTTTCTTTGCTCATAGCTGTCTATCCAGGGTCTTTAATGGACTGATCACTTTACATCAATTTTTTTGAAGTTCAACATTCAAGAGATACTATCCATTTAAAATGTACAGTTTGATGAATTTTGACACATGTATGTATCAATGACACATGTATGCACCCATGAAACCACATTCAAGATACAGAGCTTGTCTATTACCGTCAAAGGTTTCCTTGAGCCCTGTTGTAATCCATCCCGACCTCCTGTGCTTTAACCCCAGGTGAGTACCAATCTGAGTTTCATCACTAGAAAACCTAAAATGCCTTAAAATTTTATATAAATAGAATCAATCAGTGTGATAGACATTCAGGTTGCTTTTGTATATTGTGAATAATACTGCTGTGAAAGTTGACATACACATTTTTGTATGACCATACATGCTTTTATTTTTTTTGGAGGGGGTCTATACTAAAAGTGAAATGGCTGAGTGATGTGGTAAGTATATATTAGACAATTAAGAAACTTTCAAACAGATTTCCAAAGCAGTTGCAGCATTTTGTATTACCACTAGTGAGAATGAGAGTTCTACTTGCTCCACGTCCTTGTTAAGGCTTCATATTATCAGTGCTTTCCATTTTTGCCATTTGAATGGGTGCAGCAGAGGTTTCTTGTGATTGTGATTTAATTAGCACTTTCCTGGTATCTAAGGGTGTTAAGCATCTTACTTTTCATATTTTCTTTTGTCTCCCATGGACTTTCATGCTCCTTGAGCACTCTCTTTTCTGGCTCTGGGTTATCCCTATTGTTGTTCTGAAGTCTCACCATCACTGTACCTACTAACTAACCCTTTGACTGATGAGAAGACTGCTTTCTCACATTACCCTTACTAGTGTATGCTGGTCTTTTGGATTTGTTTTTAGATTTGTGCTACTCTTTTTTCCTCTGGTACAAGAATTTGTCAAATCTTAACTATGAAGATCATCTCTTTAAAAATCACATGAAAAGTTTAGTCATAGTTAATTTATCTGGAAGTCAACTTTATCAATTTTTTAATAAGTTCAAGATACTGGATTGGAATACACAAGCTACATGTAACATGGGAAACCCTAGACTAATCACTTAGCCTCTCAGCCAAGCCAATAATAATGACATTCTGATACTTCCTATGAATTTGCTGTAAAAATTGGGAGTTAAATAAACTTAAATGTGAAAATAAATGTACCTGGTTAAGCTATGCAAGGTAAATTATAAGACATAGCAATTTAGAGTCTTAAAATAAAATGAATGTTTAATATATTTGTCTCCAGGTACATTAAATTTAAGACATTTTCCTCCATGAATTCATAATTTAAATGATAGTAATCAGAATAAAGAAATTATGAAAAGTAAAAATATATCTCAGATTAGTACCTCATATTGACAAAACATGTATTATGACAAATGAAACTTACAACATTTATAGGAGACACTAAGACAGTTGACCTAAAAATGTTGGTATCTATTCTACTGAGCTCACCATACTCCATGAATATTTGTTTTCATGTTATGTGTCAAGAAGAAAAATATCTTTTTTTCATAATAATGTTTTAAAATATTCAATCATGAAAAGTGTTGTTAAACATACATACAAAAGTTTGTTTAATGAATGTAAGCACATTAGTGCATACATATAATTTTAAATGTGATCTTTAGCTATGAAAATATATATTTATAAAATGACTCGCACTTTTTCTTCTAAAAGGAAAAAAGGGGTTTTGGAAATGTATTTTTAAAGACACATCTTAGGAAAAAGTAAAATGCATTCGTCCTCATCATAGAGAAAGTCAAGGTCACTCTGACCTTAGGAAATGTAAACGTTCTGCTCCGGCAGGAAAATGGGATGTTGTTTAGGACCACCAGGATTAGATAAATCTCCATTCCTCAGCAAGATTTCTCTCTGATAAATGCAACCACCATTTGCATCTAATTCACAGATCATTTTCCTACTTTCCTCTTTTACTTTTGTGTTCCTATGTGGTCTATAAGTTAAGACTCTGAAGATCATGGTGAGGTACACTCTATCTTTTGCTTTGAAAATGTATCTGGGGAAGAAATTCCTAAAGTCTCAACATTAAAAATAGAGAAAGCCTAATAACATCTATTTCTAATAATGCTCTCTAAGGCAAGCTACAAATGGTCCATTTTGATTACTTTTACCACAAAGGAACACATGTATTCATTGATAGAATTTGAATTAAATTGGCCATTGTTTTTATAAACTAATG
This sequence comes from Tonatia bakeri, assembly GCA_004024845.1. Lineage (NCBI taxonomy): Eukaryota > Metazoa > Chordata > Mammalia > Chiroptera > Phyllostomidae > Tonatia > Tonatia bakeri. Next base: position 59,142 of record PVIA01008438.1, on the reverse strand, counting down.
GGTAAACTGAGGTACAGAAGTGTTACACAACTTTCTAAAGATTACACAGTCAGTAGAGACGACCCAGAACTAAAAACCAAAGTCTTCTGATCCCCCCTCTGAGATCAAAATTAGTCAAATGAGTGTGCTAGAGAGTTCAGACTAGAAAGCGGCTTGAATAATTAAGTAATTAGTGACCCCTTCTTACCTCTGTCAGTGCTATATATTATAAGCTACCACCTCCAGAGTTTACTCAAGAAATATTAAGTGAATATTAATATTATAGATGTTATAAACATTAATCAGCTGTTAGCCTTTCCTTGGGGAATTTACAGTGTTGTAGGAGAACATTGAAGGTATGTTTTTATATGGATATATTAAATAACACAAAGGCAAACCATGAGAGAGGTGGGCAGATAAAGTGGTGTAGAAATTCAGGTTGGATGTTGAGGACATTCCAGTATACTTCCTTATGGCATCTAGATCAATACTGGTGCTTAAATGTTGGTATTTAATATGAAATATTATGTTACATAATACTTAAATATAATTATTTAATACAAGTGAATGTTTAACTGATATTAAAACTATACATCCCATGATGTTGCAATAAACTATAAACAATCATTCCTTGTATTTCTGTTATATAACAGACTCACTAGTACATAATAGGTACCCAAGACATATTAATAAGTGAGTAAATGGGTAAAGATTTCTAATATTTTCAGTGTTTTGTCCATCTTGAACAAGCATAGAAGTCAGTTTAGATTTTGGACACTTAGGATAGGTCTAAGAACTAATCTTTCTTATAAGCCCATACAAATGGCAGAATCACATCGACCATCAGAAAGGAGAAACAAAAACACGGCAAAAACTAAGAGAGAAGTCAGGTTGTCAATTTGTCAGTATAAACAGGAGATGGATTTATTATCTCAAATAGAGCCAACATGTGAAAAAACATTCCAGATCTGCATGCTAGAACTTTCTGTGAACCCTTTTCTCCATTATAATCACTGAGTCAATTTGTCAATCAGATGGCTGAACTGAGGATTTGGACCTTATAACTTCAAAAGTCAATGGTCAAGTCTGTTATATTACAGATTCATCTGGCAGAAACAGCTTCAGTGAGCTGTTGATATTCTGGGTATTTTGCATGCCCTCTAATGATTTGTCATTTGTGATTCTCGAAGGATTGCTTGTGGCTGGGATTGGAAGGCTAGAATATCAGTGTGAGTAATGTTACAAGCAAGCAGCTATGGACTGGTGAACAGTCAAGCTCAGTGGTGTGAAATGTAAAGGATCGAGAGAGCAGCCATGCTCAGCTGAGTGAAGCGAGGCAAAAGCACAAATAGCGCGCATCTGGATAACAACCCTGAGGAAATGAGGAGTGACCTCCACCGTTCCAGACTGCTTCCAAACAGGTTTCCGGCCCAAGACCATAGTTCTACCCAGAGAGGTAGAATTCACATTAAACCACTCACTGAAAAAGGACACAAGTGTCTTAGCTCCTATTCACATTCTTCTGTCACAATAATAGACAAAGAAATAAGAGTTTGCATATTGATAACCTGTATTCCTTGTTAAAAATCAAGGTCGACCCATAATTATGGTGGCCCATTGTCAGAAGGGAAATAATTCATTTGTTTTTTAGTTCACAATATTATTTCATAAACTTCACTAGGACATAATGGATAACACAAATATTGCTCCTTATACATTAAATTACCTTGTACATGAAATGCAAAAAAGAAAGAAAGGAAGAAAGAAAGAAAACCCCAAAGCAAATAAAAGACAATATGACTTCCCTAATTTCGCTGAAATGAATGTGTTCTGTGTATATGACAGATTTTCTGGGCAAAGAGACATTTTTTTCTCATCATCCAAACTCAGATATTAAGGACTTGAAAAGTACATTTTCCTTTTTACTTTAAAAGTGACACAAAATATCTGGCCCTGACATTTAAAGAAGGAATAAGTCAGGATTCTAATGCATGCCTAGCCTAATGAAAACATCAAAAGGGATATAAAAAAGATCATATGTCTTCCTTGAGAGAACAATAAGTAAAATTATAATAAGTTGCTAAAGCTTATTGATATAACCGCATTGCAAAGTTTCTAGAGAGTGTTTTCTCTAATGAGAATTGTGAGGTCACTAAACTCCGTTGGTTTTTCTGAATTACATCATCAAATTTTATATGAAAAATAGGTCATAAAATTTCCCATGAGAAAGGAAGAGAAGAATGTCCTTATCACTAGAGACCAGGAGCCAATGCTAAAATGGATCTGTGCAAACCTAACGAAAATAGCCCCTATCTTCCACCAGTTTTCCCATTGCTTCCACATATATCTCCTAGTCACTTCCCACCAATTTGCTGCTACTAGCCCAAACCCTGTGTCTTGTCATTTCTTCACAAAGTCATCATTTCTTTGTCTAAAAGGTATAAAAAATTTCTGCTCTATCACCTTCTTCATGTCTTCATTCTTTTATGAAGAGCCTCATATGTAGGTAAAAATTTAATAAAAGGTATATGCTTTTCTCTTGTTAATCTGTCTTTTGTCGCTTTAATTCTTAGTCCCAGTTTTCTCAATACCATTTATTGAAGAAACTATCTTTAGCCCATTTTATGTGCTAAATCGTTTAATTTCCCTGTCGAATATTTTTTTAAGATTTTATTTATTTTATTTTATAGAGAGGAGAGAGGGAGAGAAACATCAATGTGTGGTTGCCTCTCACACACCTCCTACTAGGGTCCTGGCCTGCAATCCAGGCATGTGCCCTTAGCTGGGAATTGAACCAGTGATCCTTTGATTTGAAGGCCAGCATTCAACCACTGATCCATACCAGCCAGGGCTCTCTGTCCAATATTAATTGACTATGAATGCATGGGTTTATTTCTGGGCTTTCTATTCTGTACCATTGATCTATGTGTCTGTTTTTATGGCAGTATCATGCTGTTTTGATTACTATCACCTTATAGTATAGTTTGTTATTAAATAGCATGATTCCTCCAACTTTGTTCTTTCTCAGGATTGCTATTGCTATGTGGGGCCTTGTATATAAATTTTTGAAATATTTGTTTTAGTTCTGTGAAATATGTCATTGGAATCTTGATAGAAATTGCATTGAATCTATACATTGCTTTGGGTAGTATAGATATTTTAATGATGCTAATTCTTCCTATCCATGAACATGGTATGTGCTTCCACTTATTTGCATGTTCTTCAACTTCTTCCATCAGCATCTATAATTTTCTGAGTACAGATCTTTTACATCCTTGTTTAGATTTATTCCTAGGATTGAAGCAATTGTGAATGGAATTGTTTTCTTTTAATTTTCCTTTCTGTTAGTTCATTATTGGCATATAAAAATACAACTGATTTCTGGATATTAATTTTGTATGCTGCTACTTTGCTGAATTTATTTATCAGTCCTAGTAGTTTGTTTATAGAATCCTTGGGTTTCTCTATATACATTATTGTGTCATCTGCCAATAAAGACAGTTTTACTTTATCCTTTCCAATCTGGGTGCTTTTCATTTCTTCATCTTGTCAGATTGCTGTGGCTAGGACTTTCAGAACTATGTTGAATAAAAGAGGTGAAAGCAGCCATCCCTGTCTTACTCCTGATCTTAAGGGGGATACTTGTATTTTTTGCCTGTTGAGTAAGATGCTGGTAGTGGGTTTGTCATATATGGCCTTTATTATGTTTAGGTATGTTCCCTCTATTCTCACTTTGCTGAGAGATTTTATCATAAGTGGGTACTGGATTTTATCAAATATTTTCTTCTTCATTTATTGATATGATCATATGGTTTTTATCTTTCATTTTTCTATGTGGTGAAGCACATTTATTGTTTTGTGAATGTTGTACCAACCTTGTATTCCCAGAATTAACCCCACTTGATTGCATGCAGAAAAATGAAACTAGGCCATCTTCTGTCAACACACGCAGGAATAAATTCAAAATGGATTAGATTTAAATATTAGACCCCAAACCATAAATGTCATAGAAGAAAATATAGACAGCAACATCTGGAACATTGCTCATAGCAATATTTTATCAGATATATCTCTCCAGGCAAGGGAAACAAAAGAAAAATGAACAAATGGGATTATCTCAAGCTAAAAAGTTTTGCACAGCAAAGGAAAACTTAAAAAAAAAGACAACCCACAGAATGGAAGAACATACTCTCCAATACATCTAATAAAGGATTAATATCCAAAATGTATAAAGAACTTACAAAACTCAACACCAAATAAACAAACATGGGCAAAGCACCTGAATAAACACCTCTCCAAAAAGAATATACAGATGGCCAATAGACATATGAAAATATGCTCAACATTACAAATCATCAGAAAAATTCAAATAAAACCACAATAAGATACCATCTCACACCTGTCAGAGTGGCGATCATCAATAAACCAACAAACAATAAGTGCTGGCGAGGATGTGGAGAAAGGGGAACCCTAGTGCACTGTTGGTGGAAATGCAGATTGATGTAGCCACTGTGGAAAGCAGTATGAAGATACCACAAAAATTAAAAATAAGTCTGCCTTTTGATCCAGCAATCCCACTTCTGGGAATATATCTGAAGGAATCCAAAATACTAATTTGAAAGAACATAAGCACCCCTATGTTCATTGCAACATTATTTACAATTGCCAAGATATCCACTCAATAAATGAGTGGATAAAACAACTATGGGGCATTTACACAATGGAATACTACTCAGCCATAAAAAGAAGAAAGTTTTTCCCTTTGTAACAGTATGGATGGATCTGGAGAACATTATGCTAAGTGAAATAAGTCAGTCTGAGAATGACAAAAACAATATGATTTTATTCATATGCAGAATCTCATGAACTTACTGAACTAATGTGCAAAATAGAGACAGACTCATAAATAGGGAGCAGGATGACAGCAAAGGGAGGGGGTGGGGAGGGTGAGGGGTGGAGGGATCTAGCAGAAAGGAAAAAGGAGTCACAGACATGGACAACAGTGTGATGATTGTGGGAGAGGGACACATAAGAGGACTAAATAGTAATGGGGGAAAAACAATTAAAAAATGGGGGAAAAAACCTAATTTTTAGGCTTAGTTGGAGACCCTAAGAGGTTAGAGGAGAATTTTTCCTCCTTACAGTGACATTAAAAAACTAATCAGATACTATTCCATTGAGCTTTTAATATTCTGTCTGAAAAGCTTTCCTCCCTGATCATTTTAAATAAAAAACAGAAATGACTACACCATGGGCATGTATACATACACACACATATCTCATGGGAGGTGGGCAAGAAAGAATGTTCATCTATAAACAATCTTTCATGCAGTACCTTTCTCACCTCCTTCTTTCATAAACAAGATGATTAACATGAATAATATCCAATTACAACTTATTCCTTTACATTTAAATATTATGAAGCCACTTCTCTTATGATCTGACAAAGATTCCTTCATTAAGAAGTAACTGCCCTGTTCTAGTCTTGGGGCATTTCTGATAATGGAGGATACAGTTATAAACCAAGAGGCAAGAATTCAAACATTCTTATGATGTAGCACTGCATAAAGCATGGTTTATATTCATTGCCTCTTAAAACTATTTAAAAATTATTAGGATGATTGCGGCATTATTGGCAAGATGTCCCAATAACTTCCCACTTTCAACCATACATACCACTGTTCAAAATATATATATTCACCATATACAGAATTCTGGGTTGATAGATGGTTAGTTGTCAGCGCTTTAAGACTTCCTTTCACTTGCTTTTAGCCTCCATAGTGTTTGACAAGAAGTCAGCAATTAAATCATTTTTCCTCTGTACAAAAACATCCATTTTTTTCTAGATGCTTTTAAGATTTTTTATTATCTTTGGGTTTTCAGCAGTTTGACTGTAATTATCATCAGGTTCTTCATGTTTACCTGCTTGAGTTTCACTGGCTTGCTTGAATCTGTAATATTAGCCCTTTCACCAATTAGGGAAATTTTTGGCCATTGTTTCATCAAGTATTTTTCTCCTGTCCTCATATTCTTCACTTTTTGGTATGTCCACAGGTCACTAAGGCTCTTTTTATTTATTTTTTTCTATTTTTGTCTCATTCTACAAAGTGGCATCATTTCTATTAAACTGTCTTCTAGGTCACTGGCTACTTTCTTTTGTCATCTTCACTTTCTGGTTAGGTGAAGTTTCCATTTCAGATGTTTTATTCTGAATTCTAGACTTTATTACAAGTCTAGAATTTACATGTTGTTCCTTTTTTATAATTTCTAATTGCCTGATGAGATATTTTATCTTTCATTCACCCTGAGCATATTTTCCTTTGCCTCTGTGAGCATAGCTATAATAGATGCCTTGAAAGTCTTGCTATTCCAACTTCTGGGTCAGCGTGGAGTTTTCATTCTTTGATAGTTTTTTTTTTTAATAATGAGTCACATTTTTCTAGTTCTTCATATTTTAGTAATTTTGGATTGCATCCTGAACATTGTGAATGTCATATAAATTTTATTTTAACCCTCAATGTTAATTTTTTTAAAGCAGACAATTAACTTGGTTGGACTCAAACTGCCAAGTCTGTCTTCTGATTAGCAGCTCAAAATTAATCAATTATTTTCTCTGTATCTGAATTTTATCCCACACAATAGTGGTTCTAGAATTATCCAGAGATTTAGGCAAAGTTTACACACAGATGTGGAGGCTTGTTTTTTCTAGATTTCTCTTTTCTAAGAATCCCCTTACTTTCCAGTGGCTATTGCTACTCAAGTCAATGTTCTCTCAGTGCTCAGGCCAGAGAACTACGGTTTCCTACCAGAGCTTTAGCTACGTTGTGCAAATGTGATCACAGCCTGCCCTGAGGCTGAAGGCCATAAAAATGGCATCTCACCCCATAATGTCCTTTTCCCAAAAAAATTCACTCTGAGCTTAATTGGAAGGAGAATCTATGGCAGCTTTTTTTATTTTTTTATTTTTAATTTAGCTGAGTAGTACAAGAAACATAGAATTGACTCTTGAAAGATTCTCAGAAATATATAATTATTCATGAAAGATTACTCTTTCATGTACTTTTGAACTCAAAACATATATACGCTTAGTAATGTAGTCAAATCTAGAAGAGGGAGTGCTGCATTTAAATATTCTGCATCATTTTTTTCTATTTAAAAATACCTCAAGCATTGATAGAAGCATGTTGAAAAACATGGTATAGAACTTAAAAGAGAAAGGAATTAAAAAAAAAACATTGCCATGATAACATACATCGCCTCCCTGTGTTAGGAGGCTAATAGTACATTCTTTCTGGGCAAAGAAACAAGAAAAATATAGCAATAATAAAAACATTTATTTGTCCACAAAGAGGCAGCAAATCTTATTTGTCTAAAAATAACAGTTCTGACAAAGTTCTTGTCCAGTCTTTCTGTTATTCTCAATCCTTTGATTGTAGAAGAAATGACTTGAAGAACTACTATTCTTGACCTAATTTTAACCAGGAGTTATTTGGTGATGAGAAAATGATAAAAGTCTTGGAAGAGAACATTCTTATCATATTAAATTATAATGGAAAATGTTGAGCACAGCCTGTTGAAAGCCTGTTGATCAAAAGCCTACTGAGATATGTAAAGAGGCGTATTCAAAAATACTATAATTCATAGTTCCCTTGTATGTGAATCCAAGAATGACTCTTGAATGGTTGACCTCAAGAAAATTGGGAACCTGTTGTTGATGCAATTATGGAATGGCAAATAAACTTAGAAGAAAGACACAAGGAAGAAATGAAGGAAGAAAGTAAATACCACAAGAATGGGGGAAAAAACACAAATAATTGTAGATGAGTATGAAACCATGGTATTGGGGATGCTGTCCACAATAAGTGGATTTAAGCTTATCAACTGCTAAGGACAACAAAACTTTTTAAAATGTTATTTTACAAATAAGAAGGTGAACAAAAGATGGTCAGGCCCATTGTATGGGAAAAGGTGTTACATTGATGTTTGACAGAAAGAAAACAGAACATCTAAATTCCTGGTTTGGCTTCTGATTTCTCTGCCAAGTATAAAACAAGCATTCATAAGGGAATACAAAATCCAGAGGTAGTAAAGTTGTTTTATATGAATTGAAGTCATTTGGCTGAGATGGATTGTGTTCCAATGTTCTGAGAGAACTTATAAATGAAATCACTCAACAACCATCCTTCTATTATGAGAAATCTCAGAGAAGGGCAAAGGAATCTGAAAACTGGAAAGAAGCCAATGTCAGTTTCACTTTCAAATGGAAGATGCTGGTTTGGCAAACAAACCACTGAATGCAAAGATGGATTACTGAAGGAAAGAATGGTGAGTAGCTAGAAAAGACGGCAACCACCAAAAATGTCTACAATTGACTTGCCACATTCCACTCAGATTTGGCTCCGAGAGGATTACAGGACTTGTCTAATACTGAGGAGACGAAGCTTATGAGGAACTTCAGTGAGCCCACTAATAGTTCTCTTTTCAGATCCTCTTCTACAATGGAGAAATACAGGTTGAATGTTAAGAATTATTATCAGATCAATGCTGGTAGATTTACTGTACACAAGTAAGCAGAGACTTGTGTAGTAACGAACTGGTGTCAACCCATAAAATAATGTTAACAGGTGTTATGGGTTAAATTGTCTCCTTCAAAACAGATATGTTGAAGTCCTATGCACCAGTACTCAGGAACATGACCTTACTTGGAAGTAGGGTGTTTGCAAGTGTAATCAATCTGCGTTCATTAGAGTTGGCCATACTAATATATGACTGTTGTCCCTATAAGAAGAAGAAAACACTATGTGAAGACAGAGACATGCAGGAACAACACCATGTGACAGTGAAGCTGGAGACCGAGTGCTGTAGCTACAAGGCAAGGATGCCAAGGATTGTCAGAACAGCACTAGAAACTAGAAAAAAGCAAGAAGAGATTCTCCTTTAACAATTTAAGAGAAAATATGGCCAGGTCAGCACCCTAATTTCATATTTCTAGCCTCCACAGCTCTGGGTATTTTTTAAACCATACAGTTTGTGGAACTTTGTGGCAGGGTACCTAGGAAACTAATTTCATAGGTGTCTGCCAGAAGCAACAGCCTGACTCTGACACTGTCCATTTAACCTTCAACTAGGGCTAGGTAAAGACAGAACAGACATGCTAAAAAGGCCAGGAACAAAAATTATAAGAATAAAAATACACTTCATTTAAAATAATAATGTATAATTAATGTTATGTAAAGTTTTACCACCATTTAAAAATTACACTACATGCAGAATTTATTTATATGTTAAAATTTTTATTTACTCAGAAATTTAAGAAAATCATTGTTTTTTAATAAATTAATTATAGACCCTGCTACCATTTTATTTTATTTATTTTTTATTTTTTGCTTCTAAAGTAAAAATTCAGTTGATTCACCTGTTTATGACACAGTACACAAAAGGAAAAGTGTTTCACATCATAGGTTTCAATGTTTCACATCATAGGCTTCCAACTCCTGGTATTGTTCATTCTTTGGCTAAAATAGAGACTAGATGGGAAATCCAGGCAATGCTTAGGCAACTGAAATGAGGTTGGGGCAGGAGCAATACTAACATCATCCCCACAGGAATGGGCACAGGGGACTCTTAGTCACAAGCTGATTTTCTAGAATTGTTAGCTGGAAGCACAGGAACACAATTCCTGGACACTCAAGCCATCTTGGGCCTCAGTTGTCCCCACCATACAGGTATAGCAGCACTTTCTGGTAGTCACCCTTAGTGTCTCGCTGCATGTAATAGTACAAGGACTTGCCATACCTTTTCTTGAATTCAGATCTGACATGTCCACTTCCCTGTGGGAAATCATGATTCTGATCAAGATCTTGTAGCATGTCCCCTTGCCTTTCATGAAATCATACAGTCGGTCAGCAAAATACAGGGGCTCGTTCTGGCTACACTGGGCCATGTACAAGAAAGCATTTTCCAAGTCTCCCTTGACTTCCACTGATGCTCTCCAACATGTCATAAGAGCTGTAGCTCTTGTACCTTTCAAATACTTTCTGGAGGTGACACATCCTCTGCTCGGTCATGATGCCAATCCACTTGGTAACATCAGCTCCTTTCCTCTTCACTCCATCATCACAGAGATCCCAGGCATCTTGGTCTGTCAGTTCAGAATCAATGACAGAGCCATCTTCTGCTCCTCTACCCTTTTTGAGAGTGACCATCAGCTTGCAGAAGTCACCAGATGTGTTGGAAATAATGTCCTCTAGGCAGTCTTGTACATTTCCTTGTGGGCTCTGTTAATATTCTGCTGCTCCTGGTAGGTTCTTGAGTAGGTGATCTCAATGAGAGGGTCCTTATCAGTCTCTAGCCCCTTCATGGAGGCCTTTGGCTCAGAAGCATCATACTGAAGAAGTGTTTTCAATAGGCCCAGAATCACCCTCTCCTGGTGGCCAGACAAGGCAGACTTCAGAGCTTTTTGGTCCTTCTCTGGTAGGCGAAGGCAATACCCTGCCTCTGTTCATTGCTGTAGTTGGTCAAAATGTTGATGATGGTGACCTCGTCCACATCTTTGGTTTTGATGGCAATTTCAATCTTCAAAGCATCCCAGTTGGCATCAAAGTTAGTGTGGGGTTTGTCTGACCCATATGCATTTGGGGGTGTAGATTGATCGCCCTCTAAGCTGAGCTTGCACAGAATTTCATGAACAGCAGACATTTTGAAAGAAGCTGGGCCCAGCACTGAGGGCTGTTGAGTGTCCCCAGATGCAGAGCCACCATCTACCATTTTAAGAAGCATGACTAGAGTAGTAAGTTTAATTCCAAATACAATACATTAGAGATCCAAATAATTAGGCCTAGTTCAAAAGAAACACTCACAAAACCATGCCATGTTAGAATTTGTAGAAAGTGACAAAGCAAATTAACAGAGTTTAGTGTAGAGAAGAGATTACTTGTAATAGGCACTACATTGTCTACAAATACTGAAGAAGCATCTGACTGTTTCTCTGTGACCTTAGCAGGCTGGACTAGTTCCAAAGAGCCTCACACTCCTAATATTAAGATGCATCAAATAACATTCTACCCACAGTTTACATTAAGAATAAAATGTCCCATTGTGGCTAGTAACATAAATGCAATATTCAATTCTGAGACAAATTTTGCCTCACATTTTAACATGCCTTGAATCAGCAGCTGTCTTATGATCACTGTAAGGTGACAGTCGTAAAGGAGTTTTCACCAATGGCACATGGACAACCTTGGGTATAGATGTTTACCTTTTCGTCATATCAGTTAAGTATGTGCATTGTTGGGAAGTCACATGTTGAGCTTAATTGACATTTAAAATGTACTTTAAAATACTATACTTTGATTTAACAATGAAATGAAACTATTGCCTATGAAGAAAGGCATAGAACAGAGCAAAAATGCATGTATTTGAAGAACAAATATTAATTAGCAGAGGAAACATTAATCATGGGAGGAATGACTACAATTCTGTTTTCTTTCAATAAAACAATCAAATGTTTTACTAGACTAGAGAAAAACAGGGCCTTTTGCTATGTTTTGATGGCCTACCTCCTGCTAAACAACACAGTTGAAAGCAAGAAGTACTGCCATATTTCTTGAAATACATGAAAGATTGTTAAAAAATAGGCTAATGTGACCTATTCATGCAAAAAATAAGGCATTGTAGCATAGTTTAATTGGCAGATTTTTGTTCTTAGTGAAATATAACTAATGACATATCTTATGATTGATAATCTTAGATTTAATAAAAATATGGAACTTTCTATTAATATAGAACTTTATAAGGTACAAAGCATTCCCACAAATATTTTTGTTGACCTTAACAGCTATACAAAATAGGAATAGGTCTTTTTTATAACCATTTAACAGAGAAGAAAATCAATGTTAAATTAACTTAAATGGGTCGCATGTCTAACACATAACAAAACTGAAACTAGAGTTAAAGGCTTCTGATACCTATTCCAGAGCTTTTTCTATTTAAAAAAAGAAAGTGAGGGATTCATTTAATTTTTTTCCTGGAAATATTTATGAAAATTAGGTCTGTGTGCACAGAACTTCTATGATATATAAGGATTCAAAAGAACCTTGCCTTCTGATAATAAACTGAGTGAAAAATTACTTTTCAAAGCCATTTTCATTTTTACGTGGTATAAGAAGGGGCTTAGAAAATATGACTCCAAGAGAAAGTTGAAAGTGATGCAAACAAAAACCAACTCTTTCTCTCCTGGCAAAGAATAAATAGTTTTGTTATTTTACCTCCAACAGAGTTAATGTAATTCTGAAATTAAAAATTCCTGCCCTGGCTGGTGTGGCTCAGTTGGTTGGAACATTGTCCCATAAACCGAAAGGTCATATAGGTTCAATTCCCGGGCAGGGTCCACGCCTGTGCTGCAGGTCCCATCCCCAGTCAAGGCATGTGCAAGAGGTAACTGGTCAATGTTCTCTCTCATATCGATGCTTCTCTCCCTCTGTCTCTCCCTCCCTTCCCCTCTCCCTAAAATCAATGAGCATGTCCTCAGGTGAGGATAAAAAAGTTATTGACAAGATTTCATAATGTAAGCTCACACATATGCATACTACAAACACATAATATGTATAATTTTCAAATAGTTATCTTTCCCCTGAGGCAAACATTAGCCTCTCTAATATATCTCCTCAATATGAAGCACACAAATATTCTGATTTAAAATATAGAACTATAGTGTATTATAGTTTTACACAGTCTCCCAAGCCTCACTTAATCACTTTATTCTTACTGTATCTTACGGTTTACAGCAGTCCTGTGGAGTGTCATCACCACCACCACTGTCATAACATCATCGTCAGCATTACCATCACCAACATCATCATCACCATCTTCACTGCCATTTGACAAAGAGGCTGAGGCTCAGAAAAATTATGCAAGATGCTCAAAGTCTCTCTGCCAACAAGCGGTTTGTTTCCACCTTTCAGCTATTGTGAATAAGGCAGCTATGAAGAATGGTGTACAAACATGTCTGAGTCTCTGCTTTCCGTTCTTCTAGCTGTATATCCAGGAGTGGAACTGCTGGGTCATATGGTAATTCTATTACCAACTTTTTGAAGAACTGCCCAACTCTCTTCCACAGGAGCTACACCATTTTACATTCCCACTGGCAATACATAAAGGATTCTAATTTCTAATTTCTCCACATCCTCTCAACTTATTATTTTCTGTTTTTTGGTAATAGTCATCCTAATGGATGTGAAGTGGTATCCCATTGTGACCATGGTCCGTTTTTAATTAGGTCATTATTCTTTTTATTGCTGAGTTATAAGAATTCTTTTTATAGTCTAGATATTCCATTTGATCAAACAGCATCTGTTATACATTGATAATGTCCAGCATGAGATTGATATATGACAAAACCCCTTATTATAATTTGCATTTAGATATTGCCCCAAAAATTGCATGTTTGAAGTAGAATTTAATGTGGAACGAAGAGCATTTTTACTTTTATTCGGCGACCAGAGCAGCATCACGTTCGGTACTCAGAGCAAACGCAGCTCCAGTTCGCACCATGCCCTCTTGTTCCTATCGTACCTTCACGGGCGTGAGTTTTCATTTTTTAAGACATGCTACATAAAGAGCCATTCTCCAACCCCAGAAATTACTTTAAAATGCACAGTAATTCCAGAGGATGGGAACACAAGCTGCCATTTGGTTATTAATGAAGAACTCAAAAATAGCAATTTTAGAAAACCACAGGCTGGTGGGAAATGGTATTTTATCAAACGCTGCAAAACCTCCAGGCACAAAATGGACAGGGGTGGGGCGAGAAGGATTGTTCCAGTGAGTGACTAAATAATGCCTTTCCATTTCCTTATCGCAGAACGTGTCAGGGCAGCGCGAAGGATTCCCATTCAAATCAAGCCGCGGCGGACAGCCCAGGTGGAATACAAATAGACGCAGGAGAAGTGGAGCAGGGTTAGCGAAGTGTGCAGTTGGCGAGATTGATGTTGATACCCTTCACTGCCAAGTGAAATGCCAATAATGCTTGTATAGCATTTTGTGAGGGCAATGGGAGTATTGATTCCTGAGCAATAATAAAGAATGAAGCTGCTCTCTCAGGTATAAAAATATTGGCAACTGTTACAAAGAATTGACTCATAGGGGCCTGAGTGCTGGCCTATCTTAATACAAATAATTCAGGCTTCAGAAAGATTTCAAGAGCAGCCAGGCATGATCCTCAGGCACCGACCCTGCTATTAATTTACCTGAGGCTTTCAGGGGCCTCCCAGCCTATAAGCCAATTGGTCTCACAGAGCAGGAGCTAAATGGATTCCTGAGGTCTCACTGAGAGTTAAGAGAAGACAACAAAAATGAAGAAAGAAAGAAAAGGAAGAAAGGAAGTGGAAAAAGAAAGACTATAAAATTTTACGTATTTGTTTTTAAAGTTACAGATTCTATTTGTGTTTCCTTCTGAAAGGGGAGTAATGCACGTGGCAACCACCCAAACAAAAACACTGTGTGTGCTTTTAAACACATTTCCATTAGAGGTGTAGTTTCTGGGAATGTTCCATGCTATAGATTACAATAAGTCTTCCACAATGAAGCCAAAATACAACACTTACAAATGTATAGACCTATTACATTTAATGATATCACAGAGTTGGCAGGAAAGCTTACAAACATTGTGAATTTGCATGGAGTCAGAAAACTGGCCTGCGGAAAGATGCAGTGCCCCACTGCCATGGTCGTCTGTTCCTAAGGAGAGCGACTACTCAGAGAAATAAAACTAAATCGTCACCCCTGGGATGCCTAAATAAATGTCTTAACAACTTTTGCAAAGGGGAAAAAAGCTTTTGGTGTCACATGAGCTTAGTACCTAGCTCTAGGAATCATAACCTTATTTGAAATAGTGGAACCTTTAAAATATCAAACCAGGACCATGGGAGAAAGTTTTTCTTTCTCATTGTTCATATTTTAAGTATTTTAAATATATATATGTATATATATATACATACATATTTACACACACATATATATACAAATATACATATACACACACAAATACACACACACAGAGCAAGTTATATACTGGTTTAAGCCTAATTATCCTTTAACAGAAGAAGGGGATTTTGGAAATTAGAGAAAAAATAGTTGGGTCATTAAAATAAAATTATCCATTCTCAGATGTTCTTTGACTTTTTCAAAATGTATGCATGTGTGAGTAATTGGTTTGGGTTGTTTTTTTCTTTTCCTTTGTTCACTATTCAGCTCTCACTCATGCCTAGAGACACAGGCACAACATGAGTAAAAAAAAGGAGAATTAAAATGTACTGGACTGGGTAAACAATAGGCCAATGCAAACTTAAGATCAATAATGTCAAAGGGGCCCTGAGAGTGTAAGTCAGCTTGTGAAATAACCCACACTAGCTTCAGTGGGTTCTGCAGAAGCGTAGATTGTCTTAATACTGTTTAAAAACTTCTGACAAAGATAGTCTTTTTAAAATACCCAGTGCCATTGAAGGTAAAAGAAACAATTATTCTCTTATGCTGCTGGTGGGAATGGCACAACTTTCTCATAGGCAATGCCTTAGTATATATCAAAGATTTCACATCTACGTAATTTTTGACCCTGAAATTGCACATTTAAACATAGATATTTATAATTATTTGGCCATAAGACTGCTCACAGCTAGGTTATTTATGATACTGAAAAACTGAAAGAAAAATATGTAAATTCCAAAATCAGGGAACTGAGTGATTTTAAGTGAAACAGGCTTCAACTCAATTAAGAAGGAAAATCCAATGCCACTGTGATTGACCCTGCAGGGTACCCAGTGTCAGTATCACCTCACCCTTTTTCTGTCTTAGAGGTAAGTCCTTGATTTTGTTAACTTAGCCAGCCTTTTCCCATCTGACTCAGGAAAGGTGGCCCTCTGCCCAGTTTTAGGGAGTGAAAGCCAACCATGGTTATCCCTGGCCTTTTTCAATGGTGAGAGGAAATAGATTTCTTTACTGCTTAGGACAATTTGACTTGAAGCTTTCTGTTTTAAACATACCATTATATGTGTACGATACTATTAACATATACTTATAATTAAAACATTATTTCCACTATAAAACATAGCTGAATGCACTCTCAGTAATACACTGTTTTTAACATATTACTTTTAAAAGCAAGAATACAGAGCAGAACATATCCTTTGGGTTTGCTTTTGTTATCAGACATTATATAAATATATTCCAAAATATTGATTATCTTGAGGGTGATAGTGACATTATGCATGGCTTTTATTTATGTGTATATGTATTCTAAATTTACTAGGGCGAACGTGTATTGTAATTAAAATAAGAATATAATAAATGCAATTTTTAAAATCCTTATCAATATTATTTAAAAATGAATAATTTGCTGGCTATGTTTGCTTACCTGCCTCTATAGCAAGTGAGAGCCAGGATTTTCTAGCTATATTTTAAGGAAGAGGACAACAAGGTTCAAAGGACCTAACTTTGCTTCCACAGCAGCAGGTTTCATTTAGAATGAGAAACCCCACTGAACTCTTGGTCTGTGCAGCAGGTACTAGATGAGAAGATACACACTATCTAAAATTGAAAACGTTTTCCTGTTCCTATTTTTATATAGTAAAATAGCCTCATTATTTCATTAATTTATTAAAAACATTTATTGAGCATCTGTGGTCTTCCAAGCAACATGCTAGGTAGATGAAGAAATGAGAAGATGAATGAAAAAGGCCTGTACTCTGCAGGTGCTCACCGTCAAAAAGGCGAAATGGCATGTACAACTTCATACTATAATAAGTTACTTTCTACTATAATAAGGCATGCAAGAAGTGAGTAAAAAACATAAAGAAGACAGTGATTAGCTCTAATAATATTACAGGGAAAATATACAGAGGCAATGGCACATGACTGGGGCCTTAAATAATTAGTAGAAATTGACTCATAGACTGGAGCAGCCAATCCTGGCACAGAAAAAACAAAAGTATGATTATATATGGGGTGTCCTAGGAAAATCCAACAGGTTGGTTTGACTGCAATGTAAGAAATGCAGTGAACAGTGGGAAAGGAAGAAGTTTAAAAAAGTAAAATGTGTATTCACTTTCTTCTTCAGGCAATAAGATGCTGCCCAAGTTTTCTGAAGCAAGCTAATGACATGACATATCTCAGTCTTAAATAATATTGGGGGGTAGTCTGAGGGAAAATGGAAATGCAAAGTGGTTACTTAGAAGATACTGCAATAATACAGGTAAAAAATAATGAGAAGTCCATTGGACGTATGTACCATATCCTCTTTATCCAATCATCTATCCAGGGACACTTTGACTATACCCATGTTTTGGCCACTGTGAATAATGCTGCAATACTAGACACAAGAAAAGATGAAATACTGCCATTTTCAACAACACAGATGATTCTTGAGAATACCACGCTAAGTGAAATAAGTCAGACAGAAAAAACCAAGACCCATATGATTTCCTTCATGTGTGGGATACA
This sequence comes from Tonatia bakeri, assembly GCA_004024845.1. NCBI lineage: Eukaryota > Metazoa > Chordata > Mammalia > Chiroptera > Phyllostomidae > Tonatia > Tonatia bakeri. The sequence continues at coordinate 41,670 of PVIA01008438.1, read as the reverse complement.
AAACTGAAAGCTACAAATGAACAAACAAGACAAACAGAAAAATCATAGGCACAGAAAACAGTATGCTGACCACCAGAGGGAGAAGGTATGGGGGATAGTAAAGGATAGAGGGGATTGAGTGTGTGATGATGAAAGGAGACTTGACTTTGGCTGTTAGGCACACAGTACAATATACATAAAATATATCATAGAATTGTACGCTTGAAACCTGTATAATTTTATTAACCAATGTCACCCTGATAAATGTAATAGAAATCTATTTAAAAAAGAAATAATGAGGAATAAACTGGGGCAATGATAATGGGATTAGAGATGAGTGCAGGAGTTAAAGCAATTTAAAGGGAGAATTGATGGGATATTGTAGCAATTGATGTACAGGAATGGAGAGTAAGAAAATGGGTGATTTCAACTCGATAATTCAAGGAGTAGGAAGAGTGTATTTTAAATGGGATAAAAAAGACAGGAATAGGATTTGGTTTGGAGGGGAAAAAATGTAATATGACTTTGAAATTCCTGAGGGAGAAGCAAGGAAAGATGGCTCTCAAGAATTTGTTAGCATCCCTGTTGCTTTAGTTTCTCCCTTTCCCAAAATAGCGGAGCTGTATCTACAAATTATACCCAGTCTTTAAATATCACTTAAAGGGAGAGATATGAAAATCCCCCTCGACCACTAGCCTAAAACGGCAGGAAAAAATAACCTAGACATTTATTTTAGGAATGGAATGAGGGAAAATCATCAGAGATTCATCGAAACCAAGGCCTAACTTTGCTTATGGAGTTTGAATTCACAATATTCATTTGCTCTATAAAACAAAAGCTATAACATTAACATAACATTTTTGCTCAGGGCCTTTGGAACGCCTGCAGTCCTTACAAAAGCAAAACCAACCTTCTCTGGAGAAACCTTTTACATCTCAGAGCTCGTGGGACTTATCCAAAATTGTTATCTCACCTGCAGAGTACTTAATAAAAAGTTACAAACTGCCAAGTAAGCACCATGAGGGAATATCAACCAAAACAGAAAAAAGAAAAATAAGTAACTTCAAGTACTTGAAATAAAAAATACTAATGCAAAAATGATTATAAAGATATATAGGTAGATAAAAGAGATAAATGAAAAAAAGAAAACATAAGGAAAGATTAGAACAATATGAGAAAGGAACAAAGGACAAGATAAAACCACTATGAAAGATTATCATTGAAAAAAAGTGCTCATGAACATGTAAGAATAAGCTATTTTGTGAATTATAAAACACATAGTACTTAATAACAATGGCAACAATATCAAAATTTGTGGGACAGAGCTAAAGTCATACTGAACAGAATATTTACAGTCAATATCACATATTAGACAAAAAAAAGTAAATACTATTTTAGTTAACTTACCAGCACAAGAATTTTGAAAAGGAAATAAAAAGTAAACTTAAAAAATTAATAAGGAAGAATTAATAAAGCTAAGATAAGAATTAATGAAATAGGATAAGGAACAGTAGAATCATAAAAATAACTTTGTATAAAAACAACATAAAAAGATAACCACTAATTTAAGAAAAGTGAGGCAAATCTTATACTCTGAAAACTAAAAAACACTATTGAAAAATATTAGTGAAGATCTAATCAGTGGAGAGAGATTTTATGTTCATGAACTGGAAGACTCGATATTGTTAAAATGGCAATAATCCTAAAATCGATCTTATGATCAGTTGATTTTCAACAAGTGTGCCAAGACAAATAAGTGGAGAAAGAAAACCTTTCAACAAGTAGTGATGACACAACCACGTGCTACAGAAAAAAGTTGGAACCCTATGTCATACCATATATAATAATTAACTCAATGGAATCAAAGATTAAATGTAGGAGCTCAAAGAATAAAATCCTTAGGGAAAAAAAAGTATGCATCTTCATGACCAGGATTTAGGCAATGGTTTCTTAGGTATCACATCAAAAACACAAGCAACAAGAACAAAAAAAATCTTACCATAATCAATATTAGAAAATTTTCATCACCCCAGAAAGAAACCCCATATGCATTAGATTCATTCACCACTATCCCCCAACCTTCTTGACCCCAGGCAACAACCAATCTACTTTCTGTCTCTACAGATTTACCTAATCTAGAAATTTCACATAAATAGAGTCACATAGCATGTGGTTCTTTGTGAAATTGGGATTGCCAGTGGCTGCAGCTATATTGCTCAGAGGCCAGGATAGCTCACTAGTTCTGCATTTCTGTGGCCTAAATGAATGTGAATAGACTGGAGGAAAACCACTTGCTAGACCAACATTGCTGCTGGCAACATGGCCAGCATTATAGCTAAATCTGACATCCTTCCAAAGGTGGAACAGTGTGAGTTAAAATCAAAGACAAAATGAGAGAAAGAGAAATAGTAACTGTAAGTGAAGGAATGAGAAATGGCTTATGCAATAAAAAAATATATCATTATATTGCTGCCTTGAGAGAGGCTCAGAACAAGAGAATAATTTTGACTCGGCACAATTTTGACTCAGCACTCACCAAATGCCTGCAAGAGTGAACCCAGTGTTTTCTAAGATTGCTTCCACCTTTGGAACTTGATGATGGTGTGGGAAAACCTGCAAACCAAGTGGCATCACGGTGGGATACATTCTCACCATAGTTTATAATCAGGAACAGGACCAATCACTGACAACTGAATGGGACCCTAGCAATGTGCCAATATCTTTTGATTCTTATTAATCACTTTATCTCTACTACATAAGAAATCATTTAGGAAGGAATTTCTAGGAATTTCTGCTGGGCCATCAAACTATACAGTGTACAACTCCTGACATACTGATCACTGTGTAAATAAAAATTTCTGGACCAAATGCTTAAAAGTTTCCTGCCTATAATATATAATATAACATAACATATGTAGTATAATAGTTGAATGCTACAGTGTGTTCTATACAAATACATACAATCCTTGTTGCATTGTTTCCTCTGAACTTTGACCTATATGGCTTTTCACTTTGCAAATTTTCCTTTGTATCCTTTCACTGCAGTAAACTTAACTGTTCATATAATAACTCCTGCGTCCTGTGAGACTATCTAGCAAATCACAAAGTCTGGTGTTGGTCTTGGTGACCCCTAAAACAAATACTTCTTAGATATTTCGACTATCTCATATGTAGTCACTCATTTAAAATTTTCTAGACTAATGAGTACACTGTATATTATACTATACACATCACGTTCTCCAGCACTAGAATATATTGTAGGAGACACTGAGTGAAAGACATTTTACTTGAGTTATTGGAACAACTTGCCGTGACTTAATTGGCTTTACTTGTAACCAAAAACAAACAAGATATTCATGCTTTTTTTTTCAGAATATATCAAAAGGAAATTGGATAACAAAAAAAGTTGAAAAGAGAAAGAAGAAAGAAAATAATTTATAGTGATAATGTTGTAAAGCCAAAAGAAAAATCCTGCAAAATACAAAATCAAAGTTATTGTAAAACTCTAAGAAAAAAAAAGGACCTCCTGGCCCTAAACTTAAATAAAAATCAAATATATACAATTTGAAACAGAAGGACTAATTAACAAGTCTAAGAGAAAAAGGAAAATGTGAAATATAACACAAAATTCCTTTAAATATCAATAGACTAGATGATTAAGCCAAACTAGAAGAGTAAGACAAGATTTCAAAATGAAGATAGATTCAAGATGGCAGCTGATCAGGTGAATGTTACACTCACCTCTTCCCAGGACCAAACTGGAATTACAGCTAAAATATAGAACAATCAACCTGAGTAACCAACCGAAGACTGGCAGAATAGAAATCTTCCAACCAAGGATTTACAGAATATGCCATATTAAGACAGGTAGGAAGTATGGAGATGCAAGAAAGGGCAGCAGCTGAGATTCTGGAGAGATTTCTCAGCGGCAAAACTTCCTCCTGAAGAGTGTGGGTTCTCAACCCCATGCCAGGCTTCCCAGCCCAGAGCACCTGAGCTGGAAAGAGGCATCCACATAACATCTGGCTGTGAAAATCAGTGGGGATTGTGTCTGCCAGGGAAAGACAGGAGTCTGGTAGAAACAAAGGCACCTTCCAAAAAGGCCAATGAACAAAATCTCCTTCACAGCCACTCACCCTGAGCTCCAGCAAAGGGAGGGTGGAGCAGACCAAAGTCATGTGAAAAGAGACTGGGTTTGTGGCTCTGGAGAGAAAGTTGAGGGGACAGCCATCAGGGCCCCTGTGCTGTATAACTCTCCTGCACCACAGACACCATTTTTCTTTGATGGAGCACTCCCCTCTTTATTGCATCAGCCTAGGGGAATATAATAGCCCCACCCTCTGAATTCTCTGTTACCCCAACCTGAGAAGATCATGCCCCAGTGAGGAGTCAGCTGCCTGGGCCAGAAGGTAGAAGTCTTGGCAGACTCAGGTGTGTCAATGACTGAATGGTGTGGCTTTGTGATGCAGACATTCCCTCAACTTTCCCATCTAGCCATACCCTCTGGGCTCCAAGTGTTCCAACCCTCTCAACACCTGATGGCCCTGCCCTTCTGAGGGCTAACCAGAATCTGGGATAGACTGAGTACACAACTCAGGGCTCTGAAGCATGCACCACTCTTCCCACCTTCCCCCAAGCCTGACCAATAACTCTCTTCACTGAAGACCATTATCCCTACAGACTCCTAGTAGTCCCACCTCATTGAGCTCAGAATCCTGGCAGGATCTTGGACAGACTGAGTATTGTGGCTCTAGAATGGGGGCCATTTTTTGTTCAAACACCAGGGTGGTGCAGAGCCCAGCCTTCACACAACCAAATCTTTGTCTGTCTGGGCCTGACAAACTCTACTGGCCTCAACATGACTATCTGAGACCTCGCCCCAACACTAAGTTCAGCAGGCACCTAGCAGGTGGCATCTAGATTCAGTAAACCCTGGAACACTTGCTGAGTGGCCTCAGATCCAGCACTGGCTGTGAGTTTGAACCTGTATCAATCTGGTAAAAATCACTCATATTAACCTGGTACTCATGCAACTTAAATACCACCAGAGGCTCTTTCAGTGACTGAGACTATCAGGCAGCTGGCAAGAGAAGGCAGATGGAGACAGATGGAGGCAGATCTCAGAGTGTCTTGGGACTTTCACTGACCTGCCCCAGGGCTCAGTGCTGATAAAGCAGGTCTTAGAGCAGTTTAGTACATCTTACTAACACTCATGCCCAGCAGACATCCACAAACTGTGGATCACTTTGTAGCTTCAAACAGGTTTCCCAGGGCCAGTCACAGGCAGCATCTGACAGTGTACTGCACTAGAGTCCCTCCCAATAGGCCCCAGAACCAACACACACAGTGGGCAGCTTCAAACAACATCAGAGCACAATCCAATTAGCTTCACAAGTAGTATATGCAAAGAAACAGATTGTGTCAGGAACCAGATCCTTCTGAGGCAGATTCCGATTCTTGTGTTCAGCACATATACAGCAGCTCATACGCTATCTTTGCAGTCAGTCCTCACAGTCAGCCAGCCTGAAGGTTGACCCCACACATGAAGGAACAATAGCAATCAAGACTCAATTACAACAGGAGAGCCCACATAACCCACAAAGAAACATTCCTGGAGGACCCAGATCAGGTGACCAAAGAGACTGTGTAACTGGTTCCCCACAAGACACCTACTACATTAGGACATTCTTCCAAGACTGGGAGTCATAGAAGATCTACCTAATACATAGAAACAAACACAAAGAGGCAGCCAAAATGGGGAGACAAAGAAACATGCCCCAAATGAAAGAACAAGATAAATCTCCCAAAAAAGAACTAAATGAAGTGGAGGCAAACAATTTTCCAGATATAAAGTTCAAAAAGACAAATGGTTATAAGAATGCCCAAGGAATTTAGTGAGAACATCAACAAAGAAAGTGCAAGCATAAAAAAGGACATAAAAACCATAAAAAAGAACCAGTCAGAAATGAAGAGTACAATATCTGAAATGAAGAACACACTAGAAGAAAGAGTAGGTTAGATGAAGCAAATTTGGGAGACAGATGTAGCAATTTGGAAGACAGAAGAAACAGAAAACACCAGTCAGCAGCAAAATGAAAAAGAAATTTAAAAAATGAGGATATTTTAAGGGCTCATTGAGACAACATGAAGCATAACAAAACCCACATCATAGGACACCAAAAGGAGAAGAGAGAGAGCAAGTGATAAAGAACCTACTTGAAGAAATAATGACCCAAAACTTTCCCGAACAGGTGAAGGAAAAAGACACACCTGTTCAGGAGGTGCAGAGAGTCCCAAACAACATAGACCCAAAGAGGACTACACCATGACTCATCATAATTAATATGGCAAAGGTTAAGGACAAAGTGAGAATCTTAAAAGCAGCAAAAGAAAGACAGTTACCTACAAGGGAGCACCCATAAGACTTTCAGTGGATCTCTTAACAGAAATATCTCAGGCCAGAAAAGGTTAGCATGAAATATTCAAAGTGATGAAAAGCAAGGACCAACAACCAAAACTACTTTACCCAGCAAGGCATTCATTTAAAATTAAAGGAGAAATAGATTCCCAAACAAGAAAAAGTTTAAAAAGTTATTACCACTAAATGAGTATTGTAAGAAATATTAAAGGATCCTTTTTTAAGAAGAAGGAGGAAAAAACAGAGTAACATAGGTAAGAATAAAATGGCAGTCAATAAATACCTACCAATAATCATTTTAAATGCAAATAGCTTTAATGCTCCGATCAAGACACAGGGTAGCTGAATGAATAAGAAAACAAGACCTATATAATGCTTTCTACAAGAGACTCACCTCAGAATTAAAGATACACAGAGACTAAAAGTAAAGGAATGGAATGAGATATTTCAAACAAATGGAAAGGGGGAAAAAACTAGGTTAGAAATACCAATTATTTGACAAAATAGATGTTAATACAAAGGGTAATGTAAGAGATAAAAAAAAAAGGACACTATGTAATGATAAAGGAAGCAATCCAACAAAAAAATATTACCCTCGAAACATCAGTGCACCCAACATGGGAACACCTAAATGTATAAATTAAATCTTGATGGACATAAAGGGAGACACCAACATAGTAGGGGATTTTAACACCCCATTAACATCAGTAGATAGATATTCCAGACAGGAAACAGCAGCCCAAATTGCACACTATATCATGTGGATTTAATTGATATCCTCAGAGCATTTCACCCACCAAAAAGTAAAATATACATTCTTTTTAAGTACACATGGACTATTTCTAGGATAGACCACATGTTAGAACACAAAACAAGTTGCAATACATTTAAGAAGTTCGAAATCTTATCAAGCATCTTTCCTGATCACAACAGCATGAAACTAGAGCTAACCACAAAGATGAAATGAAAAACACACAAAAACATGGAAGCTAAATAACATATTACTTAACAATGAATGGGTTAATAATAATATCAATGAAAAAAATAAAAAATACCTTGAAACACATGAAAATGAGAACACAACAACCTAAAATCTATGGGACACAGGGTAAGCACTCCTAGCAGGGAAAGTCAGGCCTATCTCAAGAAATAAGAAAAATCTCAAATAAACAATCTAACTTTACACTTAAAGAAACTAGAAAAAGAATAAGAAACAAAGCCCAAAATGAGTAAAGAAAGGAAATAAAGATCAGAGCAGAAATAAATGAAATAAAAATGTAAACAAAATACAAAAATTAATGGAACATGAGGTGGTACTTTAAAAAGATGAACAAAATTGCCCTGGTTGATGTGGCTCAGGGTGTTGAGTGCTGGACTGTGTACTGAAAAAAAATGAACAAAATCTACAAATCTTTAAAAGACTCATCAAGAAAAAAAGATATAAGACCCATATAAATAAAACCAGAAATGAAACAGGAGAAGTAACAACTGACTCCACAGAATACAAGGAATTGTAAGAAAATATTACAAACAACTGTATATCAACAAATTATACAATCCAGACAAAATCAATAAATTCCTAGAAACACACAATCTTCCAAAACTGAATCTGGAAGAATCAGAAAATCTGAATAAGCAGATTACACCTAGTGAAATGGAAACAGTAATAAAAAAACTCTCAACAAAAAAAAATCCTGGACTAGACAGTTTCACAGGTGAATTTTACCAAACGTTAAAAGAAGAACTAACACCTACCCTTCTCAAACTATTCCAAAAAATTCAAGAGAAGGGAAGACTCCTTACCTCATTATATGAGGCCTGCATTACCCTAATTCCAATAGTTAAGGACACGTGCTCGCTTCGGCAGCACATATACCAATAGTTAAGGACACTACAAAGAAAGAAAGTTATAGGCCAATATTCCTAATGAACATATTTGCTAAAACCCTCAACAAAATACTAGTAAACTGGATCCAGCAATACATTAAAAAAATACAATGTGATCAAGTGGGATCTATTCCTGGGATGGAGGGTTGGTACAATATTCACAAATCAATAAACATGATACACCATATTAACAAAATAAGGATAAAATCATATGATCATATCAATAGATACAGAAAAACATTTGTACTCCAGTACCCATTTAAAAAAACTTTCAGCCAAGCGGAAACATATCTCAACATAATAAAGGCCATATATGACAAACCCACAGCCAATATCATAATCATTGGGCAAAAAATACAAACATTTCCCATAAGATCAGGAACAAGACAGGAATGTACACTTTTACCACTTTTATTCAACATAATACTGGAAATTTTAGCCACAGTAATCAGACAAGAAGAAGAAATAAAAGGCATCCAAATTGGAAAGGAAGAAGTAAAACTGTCTATTTGCAGATGACACAATACTGTACATAGAGAACCCCAAAGATTCCACCAAAAAAAGTATTAGAACTGATAAATGAATTCAGTGAAGCAACAGGATACAAAATTAATATCCAGAAGTCAGTTACATTTTTATATGCCAATAATGAACAGAAAAGAAAATTAAGTACACAATCCCATTCACGATTGCTTCAAAAAGAATAAAATACTTAGGAATAAATCTAACCAAGGATGTAAAAGACTTATACTCAGAAAATTATACCTCACTTAAGAAAAAAATGAAAAAGATACAAATAAGTGGAAGTATATACTATGTTCATGGACAAGAAGAATTAACATTATTAAAATGTCCACACTACCCAAAGTAGTCCATAGATTCAGTGCAATTCCTATAAAGATACCAATGACATATCTCACAGAGCTAGAGCAAATATTCCAAAAATTTATGTAGAACAACAAAAAGACCCAGAATAGCCACACTCATCTTCAAAAAGAAGAACAAAATTGGAGGAATCATGTTACCCGATATCAAACTACCCTGCTAGGCCTTGCTAATCAAAACATCATAATACTGGTTTAAAAACAGACATAGATCAATGAAACAAAATAGAGAGCCCAGAAATAAACCCACCTCTTTAAGGTCAATTAATGTTTGCCAAAGTAGGCAAGAACATACAATGGATTCAAGAGAGTCAACTCAACAAACGGTGTTGGGAAAACTGAAAGGCACATATAAAAAACGAAACTCGTAAAGTTGCTTGCAACACAAACAAGAATAAACTGAAAACGTCTTCAACACTTACATGTAAGACTGAATCCACAAAACCCTAGAAAAATATAGGCAGTGAAATATCAAACATTTCTTGCAGCAATATTTTTTTCTGATGTCCCCTTGGACAAGGAGAACAAAGAAAAAATAAACAAATGGGATTACATCAAACTAAAATGTTTTTGCACAGGAAAGGAAACCATCAGCAAAATAAAAAGACAATCCAGGGAATGGGAGAACATATTTGCCAAAAATACATCTGATAAGAGTTAATATCCAAAATGTATAAAAACCTTATGAAATTCAACACCAAAAAATCCAATTAAAAAATGGGCAAAATACCTGAACAGACTCTTCTCCAAAGAGGACATACAAATGGTCATTAGACACATGAAAAGATGCTCAACGTCACTAATCATCAGAGAAATGCAAATTAAAACCACAATGAGATACTACCTCACACCTTCAGAGTGTCTGTCATCAAGAAATCAACAAAAAACAATGTTGATGAGGATGAAGAGTAAAAGGAACCCTTGTGAACTGTTGATTGGAATGCAGATTGGTGCAGCCACTGTGGAAAACAGCATATAGTTTCTTCAAAACAATTAAAAATGGAACTGCTTTATGATCCAGCCATTCCACTTCTAGGAATATATCCGAAGAAACCAAAACACTGATTTGAAAGAATATACAGTACGTACCCTTATGTACATTGCAGCATTATTTACAATAGCCAAGATTTATGAGTAGCCCCATTACCTGAGTGGATAAAAAGGCTGTGGTATATTTACACAATGGAATACTTCTCAGCTCTATAAAAGAAGGAAATCTTAACTTTTGCAAAAGTATGAATGGGCCTGGAGAGTATTATGTTAAGTGAAATAAGCCAATCAGAAAAAGACAAATACCTTATGATTTCACTTACATTTGGAATCTAATAAACAAAATAAGCAAACAAACCAAATAAAAACAGGCTTATAGACACAGAGAACAGAGCAGCTGTCAGAGTGGGTGGCTGGGTGAAAAAGGTGAAGGGATTAAGCAGAAGAAAAACAAAGCTCAGTGACAGAGTGATCGCCAGAGGGAGAGGGAGTTGGGGGAGATGGAAGAGGACAAAGTAGGGTAGACGGTGAAGGAAGACTTGCTTTGGGTAGCGAATACACAAAACAATATGTACACAGTATATTATAGGGTTGCACACCTAAAACCAATATACTTTTATTAATGTCAATGAAATAAATTCAATTAAAAAATTTTAATGCAACCAGAAATGAGGAAAGGCCCAAAATAAAAAAGAACTGTAACAAAGAACCTAACTATATTACATGTGAATAGCATAACCATGCTGAAGAGAATAGGGGAGAAAAGAATTAACCAAAGCAATTTTGGAAAACAAAATTCTGACTACATACTGTAAAATTACAGGGAACAAATGAAGTTTGCAATCTAGTTAGTAGTAGTATAACAATGATAGTTTTTTAGTTTTGGTGTGTTATATTTTAACAGGTGGTTAGGGAATATAAGGTAAAGAAAAGATGAAACTCTTTGTATTGTTTTTGCAACTTTGGTATGAGTTAAAATTATTTCAAAATAAAAATAAGTAACAAAATAAGTAAGTGTGAAGACAGAATAAAGAAAACCATTATCTTCAAAGGTGAGTCATGTGCCCAAAGATGGGAATGGCACTTGGCTGTACCAACACATTCACTGCGTTGGAATATCTATCACTGAAGCTATGATTGTAGTCATCCACCTTTATTCGGGAATTCCATTCAGTAATTATTAACATGTTCAAAATAGCAAGAAAATGATAAGATCGGGCAGCACGATTAATGGGCAACCCACAGAAGTGTCACTGAATCAGTAAAACAAAGGAAATCTGGTGTGGACAACGAGGAAGCTGACCAGAACTGCTGGTCATGGTCAAAGTTCTACCAGACTCACCAGGACACCAGGTCAGCGGGCCCAACAGTGTCAGACGGAAGCGGTATATACAGATGAGGACCTGAGCAGGGCCAAATGGCAAAAGTACGCTGCCCAAGCAAATGGCCTGGTCCCCTGTCATCCATTACTATTGCACAGGCACCTCTTGTGAGCTGAAAAAGTTGTTCAAAATCTAAGCTTGGATACGGACAAGTTGGCTTAGCATGTAGGCACAAACTGAAAATAGTCATCTGCATTATAGTCTCATTCATGGATGATGCTGAAAATCAGTTATAAGAAGGAAACCATTTAATAGACAGGGCTCTGTATAGTACAATCAGTCACCTAACTTATAGGAAAAGAAAAGTGGCCGGAGGATAAAATATATATGAATGGATGGGAAGTAGTGCATGTCTTAGCTGGTTGATTGAGAGCCTTGAAAGAGACCTAAAGATAAGACACAAAGAGATCTGGAAAGAGGTATGTGTATGGACCTGTTAGACTAGGCAGTTAGTTAGGTATTAACAGAAGAGTAGGGAATGAACAGAGCCAAACACATCTTATTAAGACTAACATTTCAGTCACTCCAGGGAAGGTGGGGGTGGGTAACCAGCCTTGTTCTTCTGGATTAAGGGAGAGAGGGAGAGGATGCAAAGGGAAATTCCTTTCACTGAGTGCATACACAGTAGGAGCCAAAATGTCAGTCATAAATGGGGGAGGACACTAGCCTGGAAAAGTCTACAAGAGGGATCAGATTGAGGAAGGATACAAGCCCCAGAGAACCCAGAAAAGAGATCAGATAGGGGAGGGGCACATGCACAGGCTTGGGAAAAGCCAGGAAAGAGATTGGGTAGACTGAAGGAAATCCTGCTCTGTCTTGAACCCAAGGAAGTCTATGGAAGCTACACAAAGAACCCAACACACACCCTCTTAGGAGCATGCCCATGCCCTTCTCCCTCTCAGAGGAATGTACTTTTTACTTCCTTTTCTCCTAAACGCTAAGGGTCCCCATGAGACTCAAAACTCCATGAGGGGAGCAGTGAGCAGCAGACTCTCCTTTTGTCTCTGTAACTCCCTGTCCTGAGTCTATGCAAACACTACCCTCTAGCCTGCTCACTCTCTGACTCTTCAAGAGTGTACTGTCACTTTTTGCTCTAATAAATCTTGCCATTCTCACTTAAAACTTCCCCTACATTAGTATTCCTCAAATTCTTTTCCCACAACACTAGCAGAAGAACCTGGTGTCTCCAGTAAGAGCCCTATATTGAGAAAATAAAATAAGGATTTTTACATCACATATTAATTCTCTCCAGAGAGCATCTACTACAGAATAGGCAAAAATAACCAAGTAGATAGATTGGCTTAGTCAGTTGATATTAGCCAGTCTTTGCTATTTTCCTCCCTAGTGCAATGATCTCAATTCAACAAGGCTGATCTAGTTATCTCCTTTGCTGGAAGCTTAATCTTCCACTTTCAAAGATCAAAAGTGAGCCCCTCAAAGAGTCCAATCAACCCTTTGACAGCAAACTGACTTCATTAGATCCCTTTAATTCTAGAATATACAGTGATTTATCTTTGACCAGAACTAACATAAACTTCACATGAATTCACTTTTCCTTCCAATGGAATCTTAGTCAACACAGCATTATGGATTTGCAGTGTGTTTGATCCACCACACAGGGTCCTGAATAATTTTACATGGGATCAAGGGATCCATTTTACAGAAAAGGTGATGCAATAGTGGGTACAAGACCAAAGGATTCCCAAAGTACATTCATACTCAGAAGCTTCTCCCTATAACAGTCTGTGGAAGGCACAGCTGAAGTGCCAGCTTGATGATGCCCTCTGCAAGGATGCAGCTCCACCCTCCAAGACAGAGTATACTATAAATCCACCAGAGTAGGATTGGCAGTTTGAGCTACATAAGTCTTTGTTGAAGGGAATGTCCTTTGGATCATGGAATGTTAAGCAGTGTCCCTGGCTGCACTAGATGCCAGTAGCATCTCCCCCTTCGAGAAAAATATTTTCAGACATTTCCATATGTCCTTAAGACAAAAATCCCCCTCAGTTGAGAACCACTGCTCTAAATCAACTATTTAGCATGTCCCTAAAATAAAATACCATTACTTCTAGTGACTAACTCAAAGAATTTTTGCATCCTGTGTCTGAAACTCTGGGATCTACATGTTTAGAAGTTTCAACTGTCACAGAAGAAATACGTCCACCAAGGGACACAGCAAAAATCTCACTGTATTTCAAGCTATGATGTCCTCTAGTCAGAGGTAGTTAACAGTGATGATCAAGAGGATGTAGGGACAGGGTAGAATTTGTTTGGGAGAAAAAAGGTGATCTACATGTTTTTTGGTATCCCACTCCCTAATTTTGATGGAAAATGGACAAGTTGTACAATCACAACCTGAGAAGGAGGTAATGACCAGGGATGAGGAAAGGGGGTTTGAGTCACCCTACTAGGTTAGCAAAAAACACAGAGGTCTGATAATTCTGGAATAGATAACAGAAAAGGAGACAATGAGTATTGGTGACAATGGTAAGGGCCGTAATTTATTATACTAGCTGGCCTCTTGTTACACCAAGGACAGAGGTCCACCAGAATCCTTGAGCTTCTCCCAGAATATTTAGTTGAAGGAAGGAAGGAAGGAAGGAAGGAAGGAAGGAAGGAAGGAAGGAAGGAAGGAAGGAAGGAAGGGAGGGAGGGAGGGAGGGAGGGAGAGAGGGAGGGAGGGAAAAGGTAGATCCAAACAATGTAAAGTGTGGGCTCCAATGGGTGCTATGGGGTCCTGTCCACAGCCCTGCCATTCTTTTTCTCAGCATTCCTTTTCTCAATTGTTGAAAATGTCAGCAGCTGACAGCTCTCCACTGAGTCTCTCTTCAGGGATTGCCTGAAGCTAAACAGGGTTTCCCAGCCCAAGACCCTGCCAGTATTGAAAGAGGAATTGATGTAGAGCTTCCCAAGGAATGAAACTGCATATATTCATGTATTAAAATCCATATAATTATTTATGTAGTTAATAACAAGACTCCAAGAGTGGAGACTTGATTCAGTCATTGTCCCTCAGTGACACCTCAAAATGTTCAAGCTCTGTGTCTTTGGTCTGAATTCACCCTTGCCATCATCTTTTAACATCTAACCTAAAACCCTTCTCCTGCCGGCCTCCCAAGAACACTAATTTTAATCGGTTTGAAAGAATCCATGTGTTAAATGCTCCAGGCTTGATGGTGTTTGGGAAGAAATGTTGTTTCATAATTCTATCAGTTTTTTTCATGGTTACTGACCTGTTTAGGTTTCCCCATTTTATAATTTGATAATTTCTATTTTCCCAGAAAATCATCCATTCCAGGATCCCAAATGTATCTTAATAGAGTTATATAATTTATTTCTTTTCTGCATCTCTGGTAATTTCTCCATTTTCCTTTTGATTTAGTATAATGTGCTCTCTGTGATTTTCTTTATTGAGCTAGCTAATGGATTATCTATTTTATTGACTTTTCCCCTAAAGAGTCTTTTCATGGATTATCAATTTTGATATTGAGTTTTTCCTCTCTTTTTAAATTATTTTCTGCTTTTATCATGAGTATTTCCTTCCTTCTGCTTTCCTTTGGTTTAATTTGTTGGTCATTTTCTAGTTTCTCATGTAGAATGTAATTCACTTATTTTATCATTCTTTTTGCTCCACAAGATGAATATTAAAAGTTTTGCATTTTTCTCTAATCAAAGTTTTGCCTACATGGCATAGGTCTTGAAAATTATATTGCCATTATTATTATTTCCTCATTACTTTGTTACTTCTTTTTATGTACTCTTTTACTTTACTTTTTAATTACCCAAAAGTAACAAATAGAGAAGATTTTATAAATGATAGAATGGTTAGAATATTGTTACCACTCAATTTGTAATTTCTATATATGTTGCTATATAATGAGAGTTATGGGATAATAATCTTCTGAAATGGAGATTTTCTTATGATAAAACATTTAGTTGATAAAATAATCTTATCCCATTAATGGTTGCAATAGAATAGTTAGCTAAATTTAGCCTTTTATTTTTCTTGTTGTTAATCTTTACTATTTTCTTGCTGTTTCCTATAATTTTATTATTTGATCTGTGCTACATCTCTTCTTTCCTCTTACCCTCTCTCCCCAAAATTCTGGTTTTGAATTTCACTTCTCACCTTCATTTCTTTTTACTAACTTTAAAAGTGAATTACAATCATTTGACTTTTTTAAACATAAGAAAATTATCACAATGGGAATTTTGTGTGAGTACATTATAGTTATATTAACATTGTATTTTATGTGATGCAGATTTCTTTCAACATTTTTAACATTTAAATTTTGTTGTATAATAATAATTCCGAACTTGTTTAGCTTCAGCCCTACATTTAAATGGGTTCAATAATCACTATTGTATAATATAATGATAGTTTTTTTTATAGAAAGAGTATAATGCCTTCCAAATTTCTGTGTTCCTTGTTTTGGTTGCTTTCTTGGTTGACATGATTTTATTAACAAGTAATAGATTCAAAGGTGTTTCATGTATTCTACAGTCATTGAATTCTTGCACATTTGAGGATCTTTCTCTGGTGCCTTGGTAAGATGATATTTTAGTTGGGTATAATATTCTGTGGTCCCATATTTCTCTCTCTCAAAATCTTTATATATTGCTTTATTGTCTCCTAACACTGAAGGATGCTGAACCATCCTTATTTTCCTCTCATAAAAATGATTTTTTATGACCTGCTTCAATGACCACAGGATTATTTTTTCCTTGAATCTCTTAAGTTTATCAGGTTAAGTCTTCATGTTGATTATTGTTGATGAATTTTCTTATTTTAAAACACACTGTACCCCCACTTACATGCTTATGTTTCCCATAATTTTTAGGCTGGGAGATTATGGACTTAGAATATATACTGTCCATAGCTCAGGCTTTTTTTTTTTTTTTTCTGTTACAAATCCAATATTGACATTCACTCTACCTTTTGGAGGCATATCTATCCCTGTGGATGTGAAATGACTTCTATGATATATTGTTCAGTGAAAAAAAGTATAAAACACTATACATAGTATGCTACCTTTTGTATAAAAATTATCTGTGAATTTGCTTATTTTTTGCAAATATGAACACTTTAAGTCTGAATCATAAACTAATGAACTTGATAACTTATGTATGTAGAAGGAGATGGGTGTGAGGGATAAGGAAAGGAATGCACACTTTTAATACTTGGTATTACGTTAATGCTTTATATATGCAAAAAGTAAATTTAAACCAATAAGAAGAAGAGAAACAAACACATCTGTATTTCAAAAGAAGGAGAAAAATGAATCTAAGCATTTTTGAACAATGTAATTTGACCATATACTCTTAGTCTAAAGAAAATAAAAACTGCGAATATACAGTGAACTATAATTAGTAAGTGTTTGGTAGAATAGGTATAAAATTCCTGAAACAATTTTAGGTACAGTGGATTAAACAAATAAATAAATATATTAATGTTACTGAGAATGCTGGTTCTCAAAAGATATTAATATGGAGAGAAGGCAATAAGGAAACCTATGGGATTGCAGTGGAAGTAACAGTACAAACTCACGATTCTTTACATATGCATGCATGTGTATGCACATGTGCGCACACATTTTCTTCTAGTTCTGTCTAGTAAAAGGATCCAAGAGCAATAAGCAAACCTACAGCCCCAAACTAGGGCTCTAAATACCATTCCCCAATAGAAGGAAAGGAGCAAACGCAACACACCAAATCTGTGATATTCCTTCTCCCACCAACTGTGACTCCTATAGACTAATGTGAGATCTTCAACTCTCCAAGCCTATCCCTCTGACACTTTAAACAATTCTACCAGGTGTCCCAATTACTATAGTCCCTACCACAGCACTTGCTGACTATCCTTCCTAGAGCACAGTTCTGTGTCCTGAGTCACTCCCTCCTTCTTCCCTCCTGCTCACTTGTTTTTTGGATGCTTTCAGAGTGTTGTTCCTAAATTGGTATAGAAGACAGGTTCTCAATAGGAGGTGCAAAGAAAAGGATAATAAAACTCTAGTTAGAACAGCAGCAGCTCTAAAACAGTAAGTCGGCCTCTGCATTTATTTGGTTGCTGAGGACTCCGCATTTCTGAACCTAGACTAGTCAGTGATAGATGAAGGAATTTACTCTCAGAAGGTTGGGCTCTTGAAAAGTTCACCAAGGAACACCAATAAGATGGTGAAGTAGGAGACCCCAGCATCCATCCCCCAACGAAGATCAACAATTAGACAGCTATGCATGAACAAAAATAGCAAGGGAAGAGATCAGGAATTCACTTAAGAAACTTCAATAACAGTGAAACAAAAAACCCTTAGAATACCCAAACAAAAAGAGAAGGAAGACAGCTTCATTTTGCCTGCCTCATACTGTCCCCCAGGCTAGCTCTGCTCAGTGCCAAGAGGAAAGCACCAGCTAGAAGAGTTCTCTTCCCTAGGAAATAGAGAACAAGGTGAGCGACCAGCTTCCTGAGCTTTTCAAGGTACTGCAGGAAGGACTTGCTTCCATTTCACCCCACAAGAGGCCGAAAAAGTTGGGATGTATAGAGACTAAGAATAAATGAAGGACAAGCAAGAAGAGTGGGAGCTGCCAGTGTCAGCCACACATCAGCAGGGACAACTGTGGTTCCCAGTGACCTGTTCTGCACACAATGCTACTGAAGAAACCAATGGCCAGCAGAGCAGGAATCTGTTGTCTTTCCAACACTCAGGAGTGAGATTGTGGGGTCATATGGTAGTTCTATTATTACATTCCCATCAATAGTGCATAAAGCTACTAAGACCATAGATCTAAAATGTTCTCACAACAACCTCCAAAATGGTAATTACATGAGGTGATGAATGTGTTAACTAGCCTTATTGTGGTAACCACTTCACAATGCATATGTGTATCAAATTATCGCATCATTCTCCTGCAATTTACACAATATTTTATGTCAACTATATCTCAATAAACCTGGAAAAATGTATTAAGTACACTTTTAAGTACACCTCCAACAATCACAATTGCCATGATTATGGAAATAGGTTGAAACTTTTAGTTTTGGTGGTATTATGAGCTTTGGTTTTTCTATCTTCACTGGCAGAAAATTAAAAGAGACTATATAAAAGCCTGATGCAATTTTAAATTCAAAGCTGCTTTCATTATTTTTAAAAATTTGTTCTTTATTGTATTTTTCCCATTACCATTTAGTCCCTTATACTCCTCTTCCCCCAGCCATCACCACAACGTTGTCCATGTCCATGAGTCCTTTTTCCTTTTTGTTCAATCCCTCCACCCCCTAATGCCCCCCACAACTAGCTGTCACTCTGCTCTCCATCTATGAGTCTGTCTCTGTTTTGCTTGTTAGTTCAGTTTGTTCATTAGATTCCACATGTGAGTGAAATCATATGGTATTTGTCTTTCTATCACTGGTCTATTCCACTTAGCATGATGTTCTTCAGATCCATCCATACTGCTGCAGGGGGTAAAATTTTCTTGTTTTTTATAGCCAAGTAGAATTCATTTTTAAAGAAGCTATTAATCTTTATTCATTATTTCTTAATTGTATTCTCAGCCCACTCTTAAATCTTAGAGCTGTTTTAGTTTGGATTGCAAGCTCACCTGGCTTTACTAATGGTCTAAGACATTAATATTTAGATAGATCCATTTTTTTTCTCTTGGAAAAATGCAAAGTAGAAAATTATGTTCTGCTACTCTCCTAACATGACTTACTCAGCCATTCCCCTTCTCAACATCCTGGAACAAGCTCAAATATCTCCTCTCTCCCTATGGTGGATGGCTAACATTTCTAGGTCTTTCTTTACTTTGCACTGTTTTTCCAGGCCCTAAAAGATCCTGCTTGAGTTGAACTATTCTCAAGGCAACAGGGGAAAGCTGCTGAAAGGCAGCTGCTGTCACTCTCTCGATCCTCTAATCTCATAATTTCTTCATGGCCCTCTGCACACCGGGGGTCACTGAACAGCCTTCCACACCTGCAGGTGTGTTTTGCAACTCTTCCCCAGAGTCCTCAACACTAAAGTTGGGCCGTTTCTTGGCTTCCTGCTGCTAAAAGCCAAACAAAAGGAAGTGAGAGAACATCATTTATAAAAGCCTCTTCAGAGTGTCAGGATGGGAGTGAGTGTCTACAACACATTTATCTCTGGAGGAAAACAATCTCTCAAAGCACATACCTTCACCTCCAACATGGATAAGTTTATAGGTAAACATGGTTTAACCATAACCTTTAGCCACCACAGCTCCAGGCAGACTTTCATTTCCCATTCTTTCAGTCATGAGCATTGATTTCTGCTCTGTGGCCAGTACTCCTTTCCCAGGAGAGAAGGGAGGGCTGGGGGCAGTGACTTGAATCGATGGAGAAGGAGCAGTGGAAAATGAGAGCCTGGAATTGCTATCTGTATTACTGCCTTCCAGCCACACCACATTCCTGACACATTTCCCCACCTCATTTACCACAGTTCCTGCCCCAACCCCGCACTCTCCTGCTGTCACGGGGAATAGGGAGGTGGCACAGACTATAGAATTATGTTGATCTGTATGACCAGGAACTATCCTTCACTTTTCATCAAAACAATAACAGTGATTGCCATCACAGTCCACTTCACCTCCGGAGTTTAAAAAGACTTACAGCTACCACAAACATCCTTACGACAGGTTTAATGAAATTTCAGATGTGTTCTTTGATTCTGATAGGGTATTGTTCCCAGTGAATACATTAGAATTCCAGTTTCAAAAGTGTCCGGTATATTAAGGGATCGTGAGTTGTAACCCTAATCCAATCACTTTGTCATTGGGGTCACTCATGGAGTCATATCCTTGGTGAATTTCTCTGGAACTCAGGAGTGATTTTTTTTCCTCCCCATTTCTGACTTTTATACATCTTTCCTCATTACTGACAATAAAAAAGGAAAAGTATTCCAGGTTATTTTTCAAAATAAAAAACATTTTTTCAAAATTGTGATGGGTAAGATAATGTCATAAACACATTTTATTTGTTAAAATATTACCCCATTTCACTATAAAAGAAAAAAGGAACCAACAACTTTTAAAATGTACATTGCCACAAACACAATAACTAGCCTAGCCATATACAGAAAACTCTAAAAATTATGTCAGTGGATACATAATTATAAACTCAACAACAATAACAAAGGATGCAAACAAAAAATCTAAACCCCCAAAGCAGAGTGCACTATAGTGGATTTAGTTATGGGAGTAAAATATTCCTTGGCCTGAAATGTCCTCTCAACAATCCACCAACCACCTGCAAAAATCCTTCCCTTCTCAATTGTGCTTACACAATACCAGCTCCGTAAAACCAAGTCTGTCATCCCCTGCTGCCCAGCCAGCAATCACATCGGTCTCGCTTGTGTGTTTTCGTGTCTATTTTACATGGCACATATCACTTTGTTATGTAAATATCCATTTCTTCAACTAAGTTACAAAGTGTTTATAATTAGTAAGTGGCACATAGTGGATATTTCATAATTACCTGATGGATTGCTTGATGCAGATCAAAGGTCATAGCCTTATCCAAAATAGAAAAAGTCTGTTTGATTACCCAACCTGTGTTACAAAAGCTAAGTGGTTAGGGGCACAAAGTTAACAAAGCGTGTGGCTCCCTTCCATAGCTGCTATTTGACATGCAAAATAGCACTAATGGATTTCACCTGGAAGAAAACCCAGTGTTGATGGCAGGGCCCTGACTACATAATTTGTAGGGCCCTGTTCAAGATGGAAATGTGGGGCCTCTTGTTCAAAAACATGAAAAAGGTACCATTAAAGGCACTGAAGTATGAAGCTTTTTGTTTTGTTTTGCAGCCTCTTTCTCTATTTGTCCTATGTTTTTTATTAGCTATTTATGATAAAGAAAAAATATAAATTTTAATTATTAGAATACATTTTACCACTTATCTTTACCTTATACACTGCCAGTTTAAATGCAAATATAAGAATATTTAACCTGCATACAACAAAATCACCAAAATTATGTAATTTGTATTTTGTAACTCATATATGCATAGTTATTTCATTCTTACCAAAACAGTGGAAACAATGAAAACTAACTTTCTGATGAATAATGAAGAACTAAAATAAATAAATAAATAACTATAAGTTGCCCTAACTTTTGTTTCTCCTATGTCATTATTTTCAGTATAATGCAAGGAAGTAGCATAAGTAATAAAGTATGTAAGACTCATTGGTTATTCCTGTTGCTTAAAATGCCATTACCTTCATGCTACATTTGAAGCAAGTTCTAGTTCAAATAGAAAGCACGGCCTCTCAAGCTCTCAAGACTGTTCACGGGCCCCAGTTATTCATTCTTACTTCGTACTCACTTTCAGTCTCTCTGAACCCCCATGCTCCGAGGACCCACTGGAATTCTACTCACGGTGCACTGTATAGTTTACACGTGAATGGGGTGGCAAAGGGATGGCAGACACACATATTGCACATAGCACATGTGTGCCACTGTCCCATTGGGTTTCACTTATCAAATACAAGTTCAAAAATTAAATTATCAATAATTTTAAGGTGATTTCAGCAAAGCATTAAACCAAACATAGGCCCTTCTGAGCCACAAACCTGTGGATCTAATTAATTGGTTCATGTTCTATACAATATGAGCTCTTGACTTCTGGGTAAAATTCTCTGAAACATCCTATTACCAACTGACGGGACCAGGCTGATTTTCTATTTTTCTATTGAAACAGATATTCAGCCTCTCTCCATATACTTACTGCCATCAGCCACTAACACTGGACTTCTAGCAGACTGCCACAGGTAAGCACTGAGAAGTAGTTGGTCTACATCCTCAGTATTCCTACTTGTAAAGTTCTCTCTGCCTTCAACAGCCTGGCCTGCTAAGCAGAACACTCCACAGCAGAGCACAGTGGGGAGTGCATGTCACACGGAGACCGTGCTGAGTGTCTGCCTCCCTAAATCCTGCTGAATCTTCATATTGGGCAGGAGTTTGCAAGCCCCACATTAAGCACAGTTACAGGAGAAACCTGGAGGTGGAAACCTTGTCAATCACTGACTACCAGGCTTGCTCAGTTGATAACAGAACTACGACTACTGCCTGAGAAAGATTACTGTTAGCATTTTGGAAAGGGCAGCAGTGATCTTCCTTTCTGAGAGCCAAAGACCCGTGGTGTCTCACAGCTTTGCTATTGGATATTTTTTCCTTCTCTGTTTCCACACCTGGGATGCAAGAGGCATTAAAGCACTTTTAAGCCAAAGGAGCTATCTTCATCTCCGTGGAGCTTTTCACCTTGCATTCTACCACTTAGCAATTAATTAGATTATGACTGATTAGTACTTACTTTTCCTATCACTTCATTCTACCAATAGAAGCTTACACCATCCTCCCAAAGAGTGTTTCTGTTTATTAATATTCTCCTCTTCATTTTCAGTGAATGTTAGATTTCAACAAAACACGATGGATAAGATGTAACACTAGCATTAATGTCATTAAAAAGTAAGAAAGGCAAAATAACTAACAGACCATTTTCTGCATCTTGCACAAATTACCCCAGTATGGGTGGCTGACGCTTTGTCAGTTTTATTGAGCTATAATTTGTATGTGGTAAAACTCACCAATTTGAAATACACATATCAATGAGTTCCGACAAATGTGCACCACCACACTAACGTGATACAGAACATTTCTTTCATTCGACAACACTTGACCCCTTTGTAGTAAATAGATCTGATTTCTACCACCATAGTTATGCCTTCAAAGAAGTTCATATAAATGGATTCATACAGCATGAATTCCTTTATGACTGATTCTTTCATTTGGCAAAATGGAAGAGGAATATTATAGGAATAATGTCGGTAAGGTATCAGAGTGACCTCAAATACCACACAATGAGAATTTTCTTGGCAGGTTATAATTATGCATTTACCTAGGTATTAGTTTCTATGCTAAGATTCATGATTTCATAAGCTTCAAAAATCTCTAAACACAGTCTGATAAACAAACAAACAAATAAACAAAGCAACATGTTGTGTGGAAAATGTATTATTACTGCTTGCTCAGGATGAGCTACCGTGAAAAACTAAGAATCCTGATAAGTTTCCCGCTTTGGGCAACATCATTCCAGGTACAAAGAGGAATTTAGGGATAGCAGAATTATCTTAATCTACTTAAGAGAAATGATGTATAAGAAGCAAAAGAATTATAGACAAAAGAAGCTTTTGCTGAAACAGTTAAAAAATAAATTAGAAATGATTTATTTTATTGGAAATAGAGGTGACAATTTTTACTTTTTAAGTAAGATTTATAATTTTTTCTGTATGATTTAGCTTTTTCGCCCTTAGCCCTCAGTTAGGGAAGCACATTACCTTGTGTTTGCATATTGTTATAAAGCAGGAATTAGATACAAACAATTCTGACATTTAAATTAAGAAAAAAGAATATTTATTTCAGAGCAACTTGCCCACTCTTAAGACCATGCTTAGTAACAATGATAACTAATTGCCTTTGAATAGGGCTTCCTAATTTCAACTTAATTGCACTTATTTCCTATTTAATTCTTCAAAAGAATCTGTAAATCCCTATTTTGTAGGTGAAAAGAGAGCTGAAGTAACTTAATTGGCTTTTCTTAACTGGCAAAGAGCAAGGATAGAGCTCAAATATAGAAATTTTGACTCCATATTCTTCTCTTTCTATATCATATCATAATCCTCCTTTACACCATCCCCAACAAGAGATAATTCAGGAACTTCTGAAATACAACTTCTGAGATAACGAAATCTGGTCAAGGCAGAGAAGGGAGTTTTGCTTTCTGCCAGTTGCCATGCAACGAGCAGTCAAGCAGGTAGTCATATCGAGGCCTGAAATTTGATAAAGAATGTTTTTCAGGTCGGACATGACATGAACATCACAAAAGCAATTGATATAGTCGTTGTGGCAGTGTGGGTGCTAATGGATAAGGTTTTCCTGGCCACACTAGGTGAAAATGATGTGAAAAGTCAACGAGGTCCCGAATAAATTTTACACGTAGTGAAAGATACATTACTGGCTGGGCTGTAATTGAATTCTGCCCATTCAAGCAACATATTATTTAATTAATTACTTTCTTATTTTTTGATTTGTTAAGGAAATATTATTGCATGTGTATTGTGGGCAATTCCTAAGATAGGCACTGGTTTTTTAAAAAGTACAGAAAATAAGTTTCACAAAGTTATAAACTATTAAAAGAGTTAATACATGCACAAAAATGATTGCCATGACAAATGGTATGTCACTCACCTGATAAGAATGGCACAAAATAAATACAAAGATGGGGCTAATCTCTCCTGGCTGACATACTTAGGGAAGGGCATAATGAAACTGCCACCTGTTACTATGGCACGAGATATGGATATAATTCTAACACGGAAGTGGTGGGGGTGGGGTGTCTGAACACAGATAAAATACAAAATGTGGTCCGGGCGGAACATGGTGTCCCCTTCAGCTGAGAAAGCAGAATTAACAGCTCCATGCTGTTCAAGTTTCTGGAACTTGTAGGAGCAAGTTTCAGACAGAAGGAAGCTACTCAAAGGCAAGCTTCATATGCCAGCGAGTCCCTGGACCAAAATGTGTGCTGTATAAGCGTAAGACCAAATTCTGTGAAGCCTAAAACAGAACAGTTCCTACGTGATTGAGGAGAGGAGAAATGCGGGAGTACCACAGTGGAATACTGGCGTAGAAACACTGTGCCTGGTGACGATGGAGCTGTGGTGCAGCAAACGTGTAGTGACACCAAAAAGTCCACGTCTCAGGGATAAAGCCCATGGTCTAGAACAAAGGCTACTCCGGATCCATATTAATAAAATTTAAACCTCAATAGAACCAGAGAAAACTGCAGTATATTAAGTTCTTTTGAGTACAAAACTTAACGCTCTTTAAAGGGAAAAAGCCATAATTAGGCTCCAGCTGCTCCCTTTTCCTGCCTCTTAGTTCTACCAAACCTTTTATCTTTCACCTCACTACCCTCTGCACAAAATGCTCCTGATTGTGTGTGAAGAAGTAATTTATCCACACAATAAAAAGAGTTTTCTGGAATTCAACTCTCCTTTGTCTAACTAGATTCAATGCTGGCTTTTCAGGAGGGTGGGAGTTTATGTGTAGGCCCCCCAGCATACCTTAAAGGCCTGGAAGGACAAGAAAAGGCTGTCTCAGTACATCTGTCAGACATAAAAACACAAACAAGATAGACTGTGAAGGTAAATTAAAGTATTTGTTATCACACAGGCAAAATGCATAAAAGGCCAAAGAAAATCAAATCACACCTCAACCTTTCTCTTAGGAGCTTCTGGGCCTCCATGTTTAAAGCAAAAAAGTTAATGCAGAGACACTTTGTGAACAGTATAGGTGAGATCTGAGCAAAAAAGAAGTTTCAGAATCAATTCCTACTCTTTCCTTTAGGATCTGGTTTGAAAACAGTAGGAATTGAAGTTCATCATGAGTTTCTGGACCTGCTGCATTTTGGAACTCTGGGCAAACAGAGAAGTTATTTAATGGAGTAGATTAATGAAAAGAAGGGAAAGCTTGGGAGAGAAAAGAAAGAATGAAAACAAGTTTATAAAGCTTTGTAGTACTTTGAATTTATGTGCATTCTGATTATAGGATGAAATTATTACAGCACAATATGTTCTTTGCTGTTTTTCAAAGTACATACTAAGCTGAATATTCAACTGTGAATGAAGTCACAGACTAATTAATACAACTGGCCAATAAACTTGAAAAATTGTGCAACTTTGTCAGTAATAAGAAATACACAAAATAAAATAATGTGTCTCGTTTCATCTTTTAAATTTATAAGGAAATTTGTTTAATAATATATAAAATAAATTCAGGCAAGAACACAGAATTACAGATAATTTTCACATACTTCTAGTGAAGAGAGAAATTTATACTCCTGATAGTAGGGTGATTTGCTAGTATATCAGAAGTTTAGAAATACTCTATTCATTGACCCAGTAGATCTACTTCTAGAAATTTAACCTAAGGGGTTAATTTGTGATATTCCCCAAAATTGATTTAAGTTAAAGAAAAACATCAACAAAAGGAATTTAAATAGAATAAGACAAAGTAAACTTCTAGATGATGGTAGCCATGGAAAAAAATCAATATATAAAAAATTTTAGTTGTGCATACATAAAAATTTGAATACAGATGACTTCAGGTCTCTATTAAGTTTTTGAGAGTTCAGTATAATTTGATTTACATTTTTAATGCTAGTTCAGAAATGAAAGAAGTTTAATGAATTTATTAAATAATCTGTGATAGTGTTAGCAACTTGTGCATCTGAATACTTCTGAAATCTGAACAACTGAAATTTATTTTGATCTTGATTTATTTGAAATAGGGCATTGTTTACAGAAAAAAAGTACATAAGCTAAAATCAAAAGGAAACATATCATAACTAATTCTTATATTTGTCATTATTTGGCAAAACAAAGAAATAAGACATATACAACAAAATTTCAAAATATCCATCAGAACACTGGCTGGTGTGGCTCAGTTGGTTCAGTGCCAACCTGTGAACCAAAAGGTCGCCAGTTCGATTCCCAGTCAGGGCACATGCCTGGTTTGCAGGCCAGGTCCCATGTGGCGATGTGCAAGAGGCAACTGATCAAAATATCCATCAGTTGGTTAGGTCATTACCAAAAATGCTCTGAAAAAAGAGTTCACTCTATTATTGTTATGGCCTAGATTTGGTCCCCCAAATTTATATGTTGAAGCCCTAACTTCCAATACCTGTCTGTGGTTGTATTTGGAATAAGGTTCTTTTAAGTGCTAATTAAGTTAAAAAGAAGCCATTAAGGTAGGCCCTCACCAGATGTGACTGGTGCCTTAAAAGAAGAGGAAATTAGGGCTCACAGAGAGATACCAGGCATGCGCACACACACACAAAGAAGAAGACTTGTGAAGGCACAGCAAGAAGGCAGCTGTCTGCAAGACAGGGAGAGGCAGGGGTTCAGAAGAAACCGACCCTGCTAACACCTCAATCTTGGCTTTTTAGCTTCCAGACTGTGAGAAAATAAATTTCTGTGTTTAAGCCACCCAGTCTGTGATATTTAGCTATGGCAGACCTCGAAATCTAATACAAGGATGAATTAGACCAGGGGTGTCAAACTCATTTTCACCGGGGGCCACATCAGCTTTGAAGTTGCCTTCAAAGGGCCAAATGTAATTTTAGGACTGTATAAATGTAACTGCTCCTTAACAATTAAGCAAGGTCTCGGCACTGCCACCAGGTAGAAACAAGGTGCTAGGCTGGATAAAACAAGGTGGAGAGCTGGATTCGGCCCATGGGCCTTGTGTTGCCACCTGTGAATTAGACCTACCCGTAGCCCAGGGAAGTCTGAATCACTGAAAATATGTAAGCATAACTTCTAAAGTTGCAAAAGTGTCTTATTACAATGATTTTCAAGCTACCCACAATGAAGGGTCTTTTCTTTTTTTATTTCAAACACATTACAGACCAACACTTTGTAAAATATAAAATCACATGCTTCAATGTTGCAGCAATGTCAAATTGCTATAAAAGTATGTAAACATTCTCAAAGTCTGTACTTATTTTGCCACAGACTGGTTTCAAATAGTACACAGACCTACTGGTCCCTGGGCTATGCTTTGAATAAAACTCCCTTAAAGTTTATTTTGTCTAACCCCCTTCAATTTACAGCTAAGAAATCTGAGGCCTTGAGAATTTCAACAACCTACTCAATATCATCAAACTTGTTAGATTTTTGTACAGCAATCATGTTTCATTCAACCTTAAGTAAGTCACCAAAATTCTCAATCCATTGCCTTTCCAGCTGTGCTAATATTAGCCTGATTTCTCTGTTTTCCCTCCTAGAGGTATATGTCCACCCTTGTCATCACTAACGCTTAGGAAAACTGAGTCATTTAATTATCTTGTTCAGATATTCTACTTCCTCTCAATAAATTACCTTTGTCACCTGTGAGAGAATCTTGCCTTCTATACAGACATCGTTTTCATGTACTTGAAACACTTCTTATTATCAATCCTCTTGTGCAATCTTTCCTTCATTTTCTACTTTTGATTTGCCTGAGCTTTTGTGCACTCCGTAAATTTATTCTGTAATCTTTCCCAGCCTCTTCTGTCCTGAATGTTTTATATCTTGCATATGCCTCTTGCTCACCCTTGATTATTCTCAGCTCTGCTCCCTCATTTACATGGTCTCTGTAAAGCCTGTATTGCGTTTATCATTCAATGGTTTGCATAGCCCCTGGGCATATATTAATTTTTGTTCAAATGCTTGCCATTCCCCTCTGCACCCTTCACTTCCATAACATGTCTTATTTGTTCTCAATCATCACAGCCTGTATTCTTCAAAATGTTGATTTTGTAGGCAGTTTTCTTTAATATTATTCTTTAATGTTATAAAGTATTACTGAGTATTTCTTCACAGTCCTAAAATAATTTCCATTTCCTTCTTGTGAACAGTTATGGTACCTATCACCTTTTTTCAGTAGCTCTGCAGCTGACCAATTTTGTGATGTTGGGCTAGTCAAGTATATTCTGTTGGCCTGTTTCCTTATCTGTAATATTAAATGGTTAAAGTAACTAACATTTTATTTATTTATTTAAATATTTTATTTATTTTTCGACAGAGGGGAAGAGAGAGGGAAAGAGGGAGAGAAACATCAACGTGTGGTTGCCTCCCTCATGCCCCCTACCAGGAGCCTGGCTCACAACCCAGGCATGTGCCCTAACTAGGAATCGGACCAGCAACCCCTTTGTTCGCAGGCCATCACTCAATCCACTGCGCCACACCAGCCAGGGTGTAACTAACATTTTGAATTCTAAATGTTTACCATGTCATTCATCTATCTCTGAAAGAGATAGTTCAATCAATTAAAATAAATACACTTACAATACAATTATACTTATAATTACAATAAATTTTACGATATTCTATTATTTCTCCAGCCACTCAATCCTACCCATCTTTCAGGGTCAGTATCAGATCTCCTCCCTCCATTAAGTCATTCCTGCTTATTCTAGCCAATACTTACCTCTCTATATAATAATTTCTCATAGTCATATCTTATATTGATTATTTAGCCTTTAAGTAGCAATTGAACAATGTGTCTAAGTTTATTGTCTCTTCAATGAATTTTTTTAAGAGTGACTATGAAGTATTAATATAATACATGTATATTAGGTTTTATATATACATGTTTGTATATATGATGTTAAGCCATATATAATTGCCTTTTTTTATAAGCCAAAAATGATTGAATATCAACTTCATGTTTTCAAACTGATATATCAATTTTATTTAATTAAAATTTTATTGCACACCTACAATCTGATGTTTTGTTAACTAACATTATATAAGTCTTTAATAGTGAAAACAGTCTAATGAGTTAAAGATTGTTACCTCCATTTTACAAACAAGGCAACCAAGGCTAAAGAGGTTTAAGTACTTTGCCAATATTGTAAAGTCCATAATAGATAAGGATTTACATCTGATCTGTGTGACTCCAGAGTTCTTCTTTCTCAAATTCTCTAGAACATAGTACAGCACAGGTAAATATTAATCTCCAGCTAAGAGAATCACAATTGTAAAAAAACAAAACAACACACCTTTGAAAGTAATTAGTGCTTTACAACAGAGAGCAAATATTTGCAAGTTGAGCTGGTGATTTGGTACCTATTCTGACTGCCTAAAAATATGCCTAAGATTTTAACTAAATTAGCCAATATCCACTTCCTTACTGATAAAGACCTTCAAAGAAACATAAATCAGCACCTCCCCTTCCAAATGACTAAATAATAGTACATTGTTTCATAATACCATATACGGCCATTTAGAAAATAAGCAGCAGCCCTGTGTGTACTAACACAGGAGGATAAGGACGTATGCCATTGAGTAAATAAGGAATGCTGTTGAAGAACAAAATTACACTCTTATTCTACTTAGGGGTTTAGAAAATCTAGAAATATATCTTCATGGTAATAGGAGAATATGTACATCTAATCACATATTGTATTTGCCTGTACAAGGAATAGTATTTGGAAGGATATATAGAGTGTACAGCCAGTGGTGCTTGCCTCTGGAAAATCAGAATAGGAATGGGAAATAATATTTTAAAAGAAATCTTTTAATTTTACTTTACATTCTTCTAAAGTGTTTGCATCTTTTTAAAACAATTGTTTTTGTTCTGTTGTCTAATGAGGAGAAAGAAATATTCCCTCAATGAACCATTTCAATGATAAATTACTTTCCTTTCTGGGAACAATCCATGTGGTTTATCTAAGTTTCATATGTTATGAAAAGTTCATGTTCTAACACTGACCTCAACATAGAAAACAATACTTGCCCATGTGAGAACTGTTAGTTAATTGCCACAGTAAATTTTTCTTAGATCTCTCATTCATGTTGTAATCATTGTTGTTTTCCATTGAACAACTAACAGTAACTTGACAATAGTCTACAGGACTTACGAAGGGGAGAGTGCCCAAAGGCCCATGGGAAACCCCACCTAGCTCTCACCTGAGAGCGAGATTACCATTACTGCACAGCAAGCATTAATCCACCCTGTGGTTTTAATGGATAATTCCTGATGACTGCATTCTCTTTTGTCTCATAATAATTCTTTTATTTTAAAAAATTGCATGATGCTTATATTTATGGCAGCAACCATTTCGTGGCCATAACAAAGCATACAACAGGTTGCTCTACAAAGGAAGATTAGTAGGATGAATACAATTCCTGTGAGGATTGTCTCCCAAACTGTCTTAAAATACTTAATCTGCTATCACGCTAAATGTAATTTCATCAATTAGGGATGAATAGATGCTGATAAGGGACTTCTTATAAAGTAGATAGGACTTTGGAGACCTATGAACTTTCAGACATTTATGTGAAATCACTTTATTCAGGTTAATATTCTCATAAGACCCAGAAGGGCCATGAGTTATTTACGTGGAGTTCCCTAAAACAGGAGTGAGATCTGGGGACAATTGATTGGGTGAAGGTATGCTTCTCAGCGGAGCCCTACAAAGGAGTGAGGAAGCAGAATAAGGAAGAAAGGATGTGATTCCAGGTCAAGTCTAGTCATGACTAGATCCAGTATTGTCTCACCTTAAGGCAAGGAAGCAAGGCTTTTTACCTTTTGTCAGTCAATCAGCAGCATTAGGTGCAGAGGCTGTTAATCCCAGGCATCTCCAGGCCAGGAACCGGCAGTTCCCGGGAGAAGGCTGGTGGTGTTAATCATTAGTCTAAGCACTCAAACCAGCAGGGTGTATATGTAAACTGGCTGAAAATGGAATCTGGACCCTACTCCCAGAACACCTACTACCAGAGCTTTGATGAAGAAAAGGGAGGAACAAAATAGAGGTAATTATGAATGTGAGCACAGAAGACAGGAGACAGAGATTGAACGAGCTTTTCTTCTCATTAAGTGATCACTGAACAGTAAGGTGTAAAGGGGCCAGGAAGAGTGAGAGGGCAGAATGTTTTCTAAAACATTTAGAAACTTCTAAACAAAGATCATTACTCATTTCTTAGTAAATTTAAAAATGTAAATACAGAACTTTATTCTGTCACTGACTGGATTATCTTTTTTTCTTTCAGAAATTAAAACCTGTAAACACTAAAAATTGAAGTATTATACACCTTCTGTCACCTCTTTTTCCTGCATCACCTTGAAAAATAACCTAGGGGAGCATTCAGGTAGTTAGGTTTGGTAAGACAGTCCATCCCCATGTTCCTTTTCTCCAAGACGCTAGCAGAGAGAAGAGCACAGGTCTTTGATTTATTGTCTTCACACTTGTGGATGCCCAATGACCCTCCCTGATTAATGCGACATCATAAGGCACCACCTGGAAAGAACATCTCAGCTCACTAAAACCTCCTGAGATATATTTTTTCCAGAAATATACTCACTTCTTTCAGACTCTGTGCTTTTCAGAATGATGTCAACTTATAACAGCTTCTTGACATTAATTACCACCGTGCCATCCCATAAGTTTAGCTCTCTGAAAAGCAGCCTGAAGCTGTCAGGGAGGGTCACGTATTTTAATATCCACTTACCTTGACACCAAAGTAATTCAGAAGATACTCACTTTCAGTTCCTCATTTCTTTGCAAACATTAGGAGGCAAGTGACCCACCATTCAATCCACAAATCTTGATTAATTCCTTCCACTTAGCATGTCCCAATTTCTGCCAAGGTATGTGGTCTGCAGATTGACAGCCTCATTAAGAGCTTATTCAAGTGCTTGATGATATAGCTTTGAAGTTTCTTGAACCCTCAGAGTCTGAAGAGTAGAATCTCCTCCCTCCGTCTGCCCATTGCAGCACAATAGCCTGTTTAATACCCAGAGGCAAAGAGATTTCAGATTTAAAGACAGTCTTCTTAGCCTCTGCACATAAGTTCTAGATGCAGCAGTTTTTGCCATTAGGCATCCTTTCCTGTGGCACCTGGTGTCTGCTCAGTGTTACCTTTCTACCGGGGCTTCTGAGGGATGAACGGAAGAGGAAGTCCAAGGATGGATCCTTGAAGGAGACTGTGTGCATAGAATGTTTACCTGAAAACATCTCCCAAGGGTGCATCTATTAGTCAAAGCCAAAGATCAAAGAGAAAGGATTAATGTAACTCAATTGGTTATGAATTTCCAAATAAGGTTAATGAGGACAGAGGCCTGTGAGACAAGCACTATATTCCTATTTACAAAACATACTTTGTATCCCACTGACAAACTTTCCTTTCAATGGGTGCCAAAAAAAATGACAGCAATGTTAAGGAAATAATAGTCTTAAATGCCACATTAGAGCAGTTTGACATTGTCAACATTAGTAGTACATTTCATCAAAAACTGCAGATTACATACTGTTCTCAAGTGCATGTGGAACATGTTCCAGGCTAGATCACATACTAGGACATAAAACAAGCCTCGATACATTCAAGAAGATTGAAATTATCAAACGTATTTTCAAACCACAATGGCATGAAACTAGAAATCAACCACAGGAAGGAAACTGGAAAAAAACACAAATACATGGAGATGAAATAACATGCTTTTAAATAACCAATGGATCAAAGAGGAAATCAAACAGGAAATCATAAATTACCTTGAGATAAATGAAAATAAAAACACCACCTCACAAAACTTGTAAGATGCAGCAAAATCAGTATGAAAGGAAAATTTATAGCTATGGAAGCCTACCTCAAGAAACAAGAAAAATCCCAAATAAACAATCTAAATTTGTTCTTTTAAGTATAAAGGAACAAAACCCAAAGCAAGTAGAAGGAAGGAAATCATAAAGATCAGAGAGGGAATAAACAAAATAGAATACAGAAAAACAATAGAAAAAATCAACAAAACTAAGAGCTTGTTGTTTGGTTTGAAAGGACAAGTAAAATTGCCAAGCCTCTATCTCATCAAACAGAAAAAGAGAGAAAACAAACAAAATTAGAAAGGAAAGAGGAGAGATTACAAATGACACCACAAAAATACAAAAAATCATTAAAGAATACCATGAACAATTACAAGCCAGCAAACTGAACAACCTAGAAGTGGATAAATTTCTAGAAACAGACAACCAAACTAGGAAAAAACAGAAAATCTAAACAGACAAATTACTAGCAATGAAATTGAAGCGGTAATAAAAATCTCCCAACAAACAAAAGCCCAGGACCAGAAGGCTTCACAGGCAAATTCTATGAAACATTTAAAGAAGGATCAATACCTACCCTTCTCAGACTATTTGAAAAAACTGAAGAGGAAGGACCACTTGCAAATGCATTCTATGAGGCCAGCATTACCTTGATATCAAAACCAGACAAAGGCAATACCAAAAACAAAAGAAAATTATAAGCCAATATTACTGATGACTATAGATGCCAAAATTCTCAACAGAATACTAGCAAACTGAATTCAACAGTACATTTAAAGGATTATACACCATGCTCAAGTGGGATTTATACCAGGGACGCAAGAGTAATTCAACATCCATAAAATAATTAATGTGACTCATCACATCAATAAAACCAAAAATAAAAATTATATATGATGAGTTCAATAGATACAGAAAGAGCATCTAACAAAATATTTATGATAAAAACTTTCAACAAAATGATATTGAAGGAACTTATTTCAGCATGATAAAGGCTATCTATAACAAGCCAACAGCTAGCATCATACTCAATGGTGAAAAGTTGAAAGCTTTTCCTCTAACAACAAGAACCATACAAAGAGGCTGACTCTTACCCTGTTATTCAATATAGTATTAGAAGTTGTAGCCATAGAAATCAAAGAAATAAAAGGCATAAAAATTGGAAAGAAGTAAACTTGTCACTATTTACAAGTAGCATGATACTAAACATAGAAAACCATAAAGAATCCACAAAGATTAATAGAATTAATAAAGAATTCCATAAAGCAATAGGATACAAAATTAATATATAGAAATTTGTCACCCTGGCTGGCGTAGCTCAGTGGATTGAGCGTGGGCTGCAAACCAAAGCATCACAGGTTCAATTCCCAGTCAGAGCACAGGCCTGGGTTGCAGGCCATGGTCCCCAGCAACCGAACATTGATGTTTCTCTCTCTCTTTCTCCCTCCCTTCCCTCTCTAAAAAATAAATAAATAAAATCTTTAAAAAAAGAAAAGAAAAAGAAAAGCTTTTCTGTCTTTTAAAAAAAAAGAAAGAAAAAGAAATTTGTCACATTCCTATACACTAATAATTATCAGGAGAAATTAAGAAAACAATCCCATTTACAACTGCAGCAAAAATAAAATACCAGCAATAAATTTACCACACAAGTGAAAGACCTGTACTCTGAAAACTAAGCCACTGGAAAAGAAAATGAAGAGAACACAAATCAATGAAAGGATATACCATGCTCATGGATTGGAAGGACTAATATTGTTAAAATGGCCATACTACTCAAAGCCATCTACAGATACACTGCAATCCCAATCAACATACCAATGATATTTTTCTCTGAACTACAACCAATAATCCTAAAATTTACATGGAATCATAAAAGACTATGAAAAGCCAAAGCAACCCTGAGAAAGAACAAAGTTGAAGGTGTTGTGTCTCTGATTTCAAAAGATGCTATGAAACTATAGTAATGAAAACAGTATGGTACTGACATGAAAACAGACACATAGATTGATGGAACAGAACAGAAAGCCCAGAAATAACCCCTGACTTACATGGTTAACTAATCTATGATTAAAGAGGTGAGAATGTACAATGGAGAAATGACAGTCTCTTTAACAAGTGGCACTGGGGAAACTCAGCAGACGTGAAAAAAAATGAAACTAGACCACTCTCTTACATTATATACAAAAAGAAACTGAAGATGCAATAAATACTTAAATGCAAGGTCTGAAATCATAAAACTCCTAGAAGAAAACATAGGTAATAAACTATTTGATATAAGCCTGAGTAGTATCTTTTTGGATATGTGCCATTGAGCAAGGGAAACAAAAGCAAAAATAAACAAGTAGGACTTTATCAAACTAAAAAAACTTCTTCACAAAGAACAAAACTATCAACAAAACAAAAAGACGACATACTGAATGGGGGATTACATATATTCATAAATGATATATCCTATAAGGGGTTAATATACAAAATATATAAGGAACTCATACTCAAAAAAAAAGCAATCCAATGTGAAATGGGCGGAAGTTATGGAAAGACATTTCTCCAAAGAAGACGTAGATGGCCAACAGACATGAAAAGATGCTCAACATCACTAATCATCAGGGAAATTCAAATCAAAACTGTAGCCATCCTCATACCTGTCAGAATGGCTGTTATTAAAGTGGCTATGATAATCCTTAGCAGCTCCTTTGTATAACAAAAGACACTTTTTATCACTTTCAGCACTTGAGATATTCTAAGGGTTTCTGGAGCTGTGAGCCAAGAACTGTGGACAAAGACCAAATGCAGAATCTAAGCAACAAACTAAGTAAGGAAAATGGGGACAGACTCAGATGGAGAGCAGGATAGCGGCTGGGGTGGGGAGAGCAGGGACTGGAGGGACTGAGCTAAAAGGAAAAAAGACTCATGAACATGGACAGCAGTGCAGTGAATGCAGGGGGGAGGGGGTCTAAGGAGACTAAATGGTAATGAAAAATACACTAAAGATCAAATTAAAAATAAGAAATACATTTTGATCATCTGAATGAACATGTATATTGCAACTACTATGATGCCGATTTTCTCATAACAGTGAGAAAAAGGACTTTGAGTTGAAGACACAAAGATTGGAACTAGGCTTTGATTGTGGCATTAAGAGGTTACGAGAAAACACAAAATATCATAAAACAATAAAATGCCTAGAGCACTCACTAGGACAGCCACTTCAATAAAAGGCAAAACAAAAAATCATATATGTCCCAATTTCATATCACACTTTATGCCTAGAAAGCTTTTTTTTTTGAAAGGTTGGAAGGTTTTTAAGATACATTATTATATTCAATCTTCCCGCCATCCCTGAGTTATACATTATTATCCCCATTTTACAGATAAGGCTTAAACTCATTAAGTGAGTCACCAAACTGGGCCTTGATTCACCATCTTACAGTAAGCACTTTATAAGACCACAGTGAAAACTGAAGTGAGACAGATTTATTTCTGGATATGTTTTTCC
The DNA here is from genome assembly GCA_004024845.1 of Tonatia bakeri. Lineage (NCBI taxonomy): Eukaryota > Metazoa > Chordata > Mammalia > Chiroptera > Phyllostomidae > Tonatia > Tonatia bakeri. The sequence goes on along the minus strand of PVIA01008438.1, from coordinate 4,489 downwards.
TCCACCTTAAAAAGATGAATCTTCCAGGGATGCTTACATACGTATTTCTTTTCAAATTAACAGTAACTCAGTAGAGTAAAGAAGAGGAGGTATTTTTTCATTCCCATTTTTCAGTTAAGGACACTAAGGATCAGAGAGATTAAAGTAACACACAGAAGGTAAAAAATTCTTCTTAAAATAAGATGAATCTTAAAATAGAACATTCCATAAGAGTGATAAAACATCACACACTTCATGATAAGGAAAATCCTTCCAGCTTTTACATTCTCATGTATGCTTTATTAATTTAATATTCATTTTTACTATCTTAAAAAAATGAAAAATGCTCTAAATACAAACTAGACTTGGTGCATGTTTACATACACAGAAGTGACTCTTTCTGTCCCAAGACATAGAGGTGGTGGTGTGACTAAGTTGGCATATATAAAATGTCACAAAGTGACAAATAAAAAGTAGTGAGTGACAGGGGAGAAAAGTAGAGATATCAGAGGTATGGCCAGCTCTTCCCTCTCTTAGCACACAGGTTAGGGCTAAAAGTCCTCAGTAACTTCTGAATCCTGCCATTTTAACATTTGGATAGTTTTGGTGGTCCAGCTCAAAACCATCCACTTCTAAAAACTGTCTTTTTCCACAGGGTTACAGTGGTGGTAGGTGAGGGATTTAGAAGCCAGATTTGTACTTTGGGACCCTGACCACTAGTCTCAATTTACTGGAACTGGGCAGCCATAAAAATTTAGAATTAGAATTCAGAAAGTATCACTTCTGCATGCAGTCGGGATCACGTGTGAAAACAGGGCTGTGGAGTGGCTATATTCTGCCTTGTGGATAAAGGAGTAGCTTTAAAAAATTCCACAAAATTGTGTGTGTGTGTGTGTGTGTGTGTGTGTGTGTGTGTGTGAGAGAGAGAGAGAGACAGAGAGAGAGAGAGAAAGAGAGAGGGACCTGAAGACCTAGGATTCTGTGACAACCCCCTATACCCATATTGCCATCATAAATCTCATTTGGTTTAAGCTATGTGAGCCATTCTCTTTCATTCTGGACACACAGCCAAACTACATTCCCAGCCTCCTCTGTAGTTAGTTTTGGCCATGTGACTGAGCCCTGGCCAATAGAATGTGAAAGGAAACAGTATTTTCTACTTTCAGGCTTGGTAATAAAAACCTCCCCCACGATTCGCCACTAGCTCCCTTTGCTCATAGGCCAGCAAGGTGTGAACACCCAGGACACTGGTGAAAGCCACGTGCTGAAGAGGCAGAGCCAAGATAAGTTTCTGAAAGAATGTGCTTATTGCAGCTCTCCCACCCTTACCAAGTAGGCTTTATAAGCTCAAAAAATACATTTCTCTCATGTTAAGATTTCACAGATTATTTCAGCCTTTATGTGACACAACATCAAGCTTTATGTGACCTAATACAAGATAATTTGAGTAGCATTTTTTAACCTACAGTTGAAGAATCTTAAAGCATCACACTTCCTGTGGTATCTCTTCTAATTCAGTTACTGCCAATTGAAAAGGCCAAAGACTGAGCCAAACACCCGTGGACCCCACTCTGGAGCCAGCAGCAGGGGGCTGAGGTAAGGGACTCAATCAACCTCCAGGATGTTGAGCAAGCCTGCCCCAGGAGACGTCACACCCCAAATGTACTACCTTTCTTGAGAGATATTCTTTGAATGCTCTACCAATTCTGAGAGTAACTGGCCATCTCCATGTGGCTGCGCAAACTAAAAGCAAAAGTCTTATGCAGAAACTTTGAGTTTCCATTGATGTCAGCACTGAAATGTGTTTCCTTTCCAAAGGATTCAGGCAAGTTTCCAAGATGGCCCAGTAGCACCATGTTCAATTATTGGAGTTCTAGCAAGGAAGGGACTGATAAAAGAAAAATGCTTTTGTCAAAGAGCTATATGGATGGCTGCTATGCCTTTAAGTATTCTGGAAGACAGCCTTGAAACAATTCTATGCATGCAGTCTATGAATTTCCTGTTCTCCCCATATAAGCAGTAACTCTTGTATAAGAGCAAATTTAATGGAGTAGTAAGGGCTATTAACAGAGGACATATAGGCAGATCTTGGCAAACCCAATTGGGTTTTCTGGTCAATAAAATGTCTCTAGAAAAAGGTGCATTAAATGCAGTGGAGCTCATTTCAAGCCCAAATGCTTGTTTTAAATGGCAGGTAGTTTTTGTAATATTTAAACTAATGGGACTCACTGCCAATAACATGTTCAAGATTGAAGGTGTGAGAGCCAAAATTCAGAGAAAACAATGAAAACATCTTACCTTGAAGTAATTTTCTCTGTCTTTCATTAACAGAAGAAGCCTGAAAAATGTGGGGAAATATTAGGATCTCACTTTGGGGTCTATTTTTCAGTCACTGTGCCAAGACTCTGGGGATTCTGAGTACATACAATGGACAACCATCCTCCCAGCTGAAACCCCTTTCTCACACTCTTCTCACATCCTGCTTCACACAAAACACACAATTTTGTTCTTGCCATTAAAAAAATCCCTACAGTTTAATAGGCTAAATCAATATATGAAAGATCACAAAATTAAATAGAATGTGGCCCTTCCTATCCACGAAAGAATGTATAACCTTAGAGACATATGTTGGTGGGAGTGGGTGTAATTTCCTCAGCACCTTTTCTTATGTTTTAACATTGTGGTCCTCAAACAGGGAGTGAATGAGATGGAAGAAGCCCATCATGGGACCATACACAACTTCCTCAGTTTCCTACTTTAACGCAGTGTCTTAAAAGATAGCAGTAACCTCATATGATTATCTTATTTAATATTTACAAGAAAACTATGAAATAAGAACTGTAATTCCTGGTTAACAAATTTGAAGATTACATGAGAGAGGACACAGAAAAAGTCAACCGTCCAATAAGTGGCAGAAAGAGAGACTGTTGATTTTTTTAGAACAGGGCTTTCCTGACTCTTTCTGATGCCTATACCTGTCGGTGTAACACCTTTTTTCCCCAAAGGACTCTGGGAGAATATCATTAATATTTATTACAGCTTTATAGGCAAACTGTAAATATAGACAAAAATAAATGATACTAATAATACAGATACTACAAATTACATCTTTATGGTGCCATCCAAAGCTTATTAATTAAGAATAATCAATACAATCAATCAATACAAACAACAGGGCTCACTCTCTCCCCAATTCCTGTTTCATTCTTGTTCATTGTTTGTGATGAACACATTAAACATGTGCTCATTAAGTTTCTTGTTTAACAAAACAGTGTTGATGGTTAACAGGTTAGAGGGAAAAATCAGACAGACGTGGCATTCAAATATATATGTCTACAAAGAAAACAAAAACACTAACTTGCAAATTACTTGCACCCCACATTCACTCTATCATTATAGTGATACAGCGAATGTGGGGCCAATATATACAAGGTCTGTCCAGAAGGTATTCCACCCACGTAATACAAAAAATAGAGACATTTATTGTAGAAGACACAAGAAACATTGTACACAGGACAATGATGCCTCAATCTCCTTCAAAGTAGGCACCTGAGGACCTCACACAGTTCTCCCATCACCATCAGCTGCTCCGTAGTATTTTCCTGAATCTCATCCATGGCCTGAAATCTCTTTCCTTTCAAAGGTGATTTTAGTTTTGGGAAAAGCCAGAAGTCACAGGGCACCAAATCTGGGCTATAGTGGGACTGAGTCACCTGAGTGATTTGATGTTTGACAAAAAAACTACACAAGATGTGATGCATAAGCAGGCACATCGTCATGATGAAGCTGCCAATCACCCACTGGCCATAGCTGTGGCCTTCTGAAACATCTGAATAGTTGCCATGAAGAAATGCTCAAGCTTAACACAAAAGTTGATGCAGATTCATTGGTCTACTCACTCAGTCATTTTGAATGCCAACGGCCATACAGTACACATGCTCACTCAGTGGAGTGTACTGCCCCCACTGACTAGTACAGTGAAGTTGTCATTGTTCACACACATGAATTCCCATCTACTCTCCTTGGCTGCCAGGTTACATCTATGCCATTCAAACAGTTCTCATTATATTAGCAATGGCTGGACTTTTTTCAGACAGACTTTATATGTGTGTGGGTGTGTGTATATAATTTCCATCTTTTGAATAAAACCTAAGTGTCTGCCTTTTGACCCAGCAATTCCACTGCTGGGACTATATCCTAAGAATCCTAAAACACCAATACAAAAGAACCTTTACACCCCAATGTTCATAGCAGCACAATTTACAATAGCTAAGTGCTGGAAGCAACCTAGATGCCCATCAGTAAATGAACGGATCAAAAAACTATGGTACATTTACACAATGGAATTCTATGCAGCAGAAAGAAAAAAGGAGTTCCTACCCTTTGCAACATCATGGATGCAATTGGAAAGCATTATGTTAAGCGAAATAAGCCAGGCAGTGAAAGATAAATACCATATGATTTCACCTTTAACAGGAACCTAAACAACAAAACAAAGAAACAAGCAAAA